>PVKS010013533.1:0-50520 GCA_004027875.1 Aplodontia rufa | reverse complement strand
CAAAAGATTTAGAATCAGCGTATTATAGTGATGTGGCTTCATCAATGTTTATAGCAGCTCAATTTACTATAGCTAGATTATGGAAGCAACCCAGATGCCCCTCACTTGATGAGTGGATACAAAAGCTTTGGTTCATATATACTATGGAATACTACTCGGCCATCAGAGAAGATGATATTATAGCTTTCGAAGTCAAATGGATGGAGATGGACAGAATTATGCTTAGTGAAGTCTCCCCAAGCTCAGAGACTTAAGGGCCGAATGGTTTCTCTCATCTGTTGATGCTAGAATTTATGTTGAAGCAGTAGGACAGACGGGTGACCTAACAAAGCCTCAAACTGAATGACTTTCAGTGCAACAGGGGCGAAAGCTCCCTAGGTAACTTGGAGGTGTAGGGAAGGGGATGGAGAGAGGGGAGGGTATACGAAGAACTCATAGGAGTCTGGTGATGGGGAAGATGGGGGAACCATTCCAGAAGCCGATGTTATTCCTACACTAGATACCCAATTAACACATGAGTTCTTCTGGGGGGAACTGCAATAGATGAAACCCATAGTAGCTTATCTATGTGTTAGCATTACCCCTGGTTATCAAAGTTTATATACATTGATTGCTACAGTTTTGACAATGTTTCCCCCTCATCTGTATCCTGTATCTCAATATACTTCTAATAAATGTAGAAAACAAATAAATAAATAAATCACCTTTGTCTCAGTTTTTGTACCATATCATAAATACTTCATCAGCTATGTTAGAAATTTATTTTCTTTTTGAAATACTCTTAAGAGAAAAGAGAGAAATGCTTATATTTTTCTGTTTGCAATAAGTGATAGATTCTAATCAGTACACTTTTTTAAATCATTCATTTTGGTTAGTATTATCTCGCTGTATCTTAGTTTTATTTTACTATATCTCCTAAGTCTTCATTATTCTAATTTAAATCCACTTAGAATCTTGTATAGTTTTGATATATTTTAATTATATATAGGAAAATAATTGTAATATATGATTAGATAATTAGGAACATATATTTACTGGCTTTCCAGTGACTTGTTTGGAAATTAAACTTTTTGTGGCTTGAATCTTCCTCCTTTTAATGTTGGTGCACTTTAAATTGCACATGTTATTGCAGCAAATGAAAGAAATTGGGAGAGATTGTTATTTCATTTAAAACATAATTAAACATAAGAAATTATTATTTATATTTTATACTTTAATGTTAAAATTAAAGGAGATATTTCATTGGACAGAAGGAAACAATATAATCTGGTTCAAATCTATATTACTATTGTATTTTTAAAAACAATAATATTATTATAAAAGTAGTATTAATTTTTAAAATATAAAATAGCACAAAAGTGGAATAAACAGAAAATCATTATCAAGACATCCATTTCAGAAGTATATCAGATTAGTAGTCTAAAGGCTTGCCCTAATACAACGCAACCAAATCCTGCATGCAGCTTAATTTTACTTTATTGCTAGGTGGGTTCCTCAAGTAGCAGTAAAATCTCAAAGCAGAGGGACAAAAAATATAAAATAAAAAAGTGAAGCAAAAGCATAAGCAGTAAACATGCAAGACTAGTGAAATTATCTTCAGGACAGATGAAAATAGCACTTCACCCAGAAAGAAAGCTGTAGGCTAATAGCAAGTTAGCGCAACTAAAAGAAACATTCTCACTTGAGTCTTCCGTGTAGTGGTTTTTCCTTTTTGTTTTGTTTTGTTTTGTTTACAGATTACATCTATCAAATGTGAGTTCACAAAGACCAACTAACATACATGGAAACAAACCACCATGAGAGTGGAAAAATAAATAACAGATGTAGGCATCCAATAACCACAGATATTAAAATTAACTCATATAACATACATAAGAGCAAAACTGTGATGTTTAAAGATATATTCAGGCATATTTGAGTTTAAAGTAGAAAATATAATTGTTGAAATGGAAAAGAAATCCTTGATGGATAGACAAATTAATATCTAGTTAGGAAAATGGATCATTCTGGTTATTTTAAACAAAAATTCTAATATAAGGACTTGGTTACAAAGGTTATTATATTAGGAAGGAGTGGAAGAATAAAAGAATGGAGAAATGTTAGGGAAAATAAAAAGGAAAAGAGATAATGTCCAGAGCTCAAAACCTAGTGACATTTTTTATTTGAAACTCACAAGCCTACATCAACTGAGATTCTGTCACAGTCAGTTTTGAATCACAGTACTGTTACCTCAACTAAGACTGAAATTACCAAAAAGTTACTACTTCTTTCGAAGCTGCTGAATTTCAGAATCCCCACATTCTTATTGCTAGAATAGCAATTCTTTCCTTATAATCAATCTTCCACTGGTGCCTTATTGGAAAAAATCAAATAGGAAATTTTTCAGGGGAGCCAGGCATTTGCAGACTGCTAGCCCCATATAGTATATAGTAGAGTGTAGAAGAGTAAGGATAGGGCTTGAAAAGTAAACAGACAAATGTTTGATAAAACAGTTTAGACACATCTGAAAAGATAATTAGTGGATTAAAAGATGTTTTGATAGGTTGTGGGTGACTATGGTTTACGATCAAATGCATACCACATTGTTACTTTATACATATTTATGATTGTATAATTACTCAGCTCTTAATAAAAAAAAAAAGAAAAGAAAAAACAGAAATGGACGCTCTACCTAATCACCATAGAAATTTTCTCCTCAGTCTGCAATTATGTACCCTACATGGGTACATAATTAAAAAGAAAAATTTGTTTCAAAATGTCAGAGAATAGCAAGGAAAGATAAATATGTGAAAGAAATGTAGATTTGTAGACTTAACAGAGGAAATTCTGAGGCTAATCACAGACTTGCAAAGACCAAGTAGAGAAAAAGGAAAGACAGACATTATTTAGAGACATAATGGCTAATGGGGCATGATGGTGCCCACCTGTAATCCCCATGACTTGGAGGATTGAAGCACAAGTATCACAAGTCCAAGGCCAGCCTGGGCAACTTATAGACCCTTTCTCAAAATAAAAATAAAAAGGGCTGGTAATGTAGCTCAGTGGTAGAGTACCCCTCGGTTTCATCCACAGGCCTGCAAAAAACGAATAAATAAAAAATAAAAGACTAATGGCTGATAATTTGATGATTTCCAAAACAACGAATTCCACACTTTAAAATACTATGTTTTGGGGCTGGAGCGGTGGCTCTGCGGTTTAGGCGCTTGCCTAGCAAGCACGAGGACTCAGGTTCAAACCCTAGCACCATGTACACAACTAAGTGTTATGTTAGAGCAACTAAGACCATGTGAAAAATTAAATAAAGTTGTTTCTCTCTTTCTCTGTCTCTCTCACTGTCCCTCTCTCTTAAAAAGAAAAAAAAAATACTGCGTTTAAGCTGCAGATCACCAAAGAAAAAATACTAAAAAAAGAAAACAAAAAGAAAAACAAAGACCTCCTGAAAAGAAATCAAAATGTACAACAGAGTTCTCAACAGCCATAATGGAAGCTAGAAAGAAACAAAAAAAAAAAAAAAAAAAAAAAGATTTCTTTTAAATTTTTTCTTTTTAATTAACATATAATTGTGCATATATATGAAGTACAGTGTGATATTGTAATACATATATATATAATGTGTACTGATCAAATCAGGATAATTAGCATTTCTATCTTGTTATTTCTTTATGTTTGGATCCTTCAAGCTCTTTTAGTTCTTCATAAAATATATAATAGGCTATTGTGAACTGTGGTGGCCCTACTGTGCTATTGAACACCCGTACTTATTCCTCCTATCTAACTGTGTCTTGGTACCCTTATCCAAACTTCCTCCATCACTCTAGTGCCCTGTCCTTCCCAGGCTTTAGTAATTCCTATTCTACTGTCTCCTCATTGGAAATCAACTTTTTAAGCTTCTGTGTATGAGAGAGAGCATGCGGTCTTTGTCTTTCTGTGTTTGCCTTATTTCACTTAACATATTATCTTCCAGTGAAAGCTAGTTTGCCACAAATGACAAGATTACATTCTTTCTGTGACCAAATAGTTTTCCATTGTGTATGTGTACATTTTCTCTTTTTCCCCCTTTTTTTAAAGAGAGAATCAACTTTATTTTTTTCATGTGAACCTTGTTTTTCCAACACTTAGTTGTATATGTGATGCTGAGGTTTGAACCTGGGTTCTCACACATTCACCCGGAAAGCGCTGTAACAACTGAGCACCCACCCTGTATACATTTTCTTAATCCATTAATCCATCAATGAACACCTAAATTGATTTCATGTCTTGACAGTTGGTAATAGCTCTGGAGTAAACCTGGGAGTACAGGTATCTCTTTGATATGCTAGTTTCATTTCCTTTGGGTTCATACTCAGAAACAATACAACTGGATAATATTTTTACTTTTTGGAAGAACCTCTGTACCATACTTCACAATGGCTCTACTAACATTCCCACCAACAATGTATTAGAATTCTCTTTTCTGCGCAACTTTGCCATCATTATTTTTTCTTCTTTGATAGTAGCTATTCTGACTGATGTAAGGTAATGTCTCATTATAGTTTTAATGTGCATTGTTCTGATAGCTAGTGTTGAGAATTTTTCATATATTGTTCATTTATACTTCTTTTGAGAAATGTCTGTTCAGATCATTTCTCCATTTTTAAATTTAATTTTTGTCAGTATTTTTAGTTCCTGGTATATTCCTAATATTACTCCTTCATGAGATTAATAGATTGAAAACATTTTATCCCATTCCACATGTATCTCTACACTGTTGACTATTTCTTTTGATGTGGAGAATCTGTCAAGTTTGATGTGATCACATTTTCTGTTTTTGCTTTTGTTGACTGTGCTTTTTGGTGTCTTGTCCCAAAAATCATAGGATATATTTGTGTGTTGGAGTATTTCCCCTGTTTTTTTTCTAGTTGTTTCATAGCTTCAGGTCTTACATGTAGATCTTTGATCCATTATGAGGTTTTTTTTTTTAACATGGTGAGAGATATATGCCAAAGTTTCATTCTGCCTATCAATATCCAGTTTTCCCAGCACCATTTATTAAGAAGGTTGCCCTTTCTCCAATGTATATTTTTGGCACCTTCGGTAAGAATCATTTGGCTTCAGATTCATAGATACATTCCTGGGTTCTGCATTCTGTTCCACTGGTCTATTGATTTTGATGCCAGTACTATACTATCTTGGTTACTACAGCTCTGCAGTATTCTGTAGCTCTGCAGTATGTCTTTGGTTCAAGTGTTAGGTTGCCTTCAACTTTGTTCTTTTTGCTCAAGATTGCTTTTGGCTTTCAGGGTCTTTTGTACTTCAATAGGTACATTGGGACTATTTTTTTTTTCTAATTCTATGAGGAATATCATTAGTATTTTGATGGGAATTATATTGAATCTGTAAATTGATTTGGGTAATATGGACATTTTAACAATATTTACTCTTTCAATTCATGAACATAGGAGGTCTTTCTATTTTTGTGAATCTTCATTTTCTTTCATCATTATTTTGTAATTTTCATTATAGAGTTCATTTATTCCCTTGATTAAATTAAATCCTAGATTTCTGTTGTTTGGTTTAGTTTGGTTTGCAGCTGCTGTGAATGGGGTTGTTTTCATGATTTCTTTCTCAATAAGTTTGTAATTGGTGTACAAAAATGCTCCAAATTTGTACATGTTGATTTTGTATTCTGTAACTTTACTACTTTACTGAATGTTTGTCAATTTGAGAGATATATGGCAAAGTTTCATTCTTGTTTTTTGGTTTGTTTTTGGTTTGGGGTGTGTGTGTGTGTGTGTGTGTGTGTGTGTGTGTGTTCTATTTTATTTTATTTTTTGGAGGACCATATCTCACCTAAGTTGCTGAGACTGGTTCTGAATGTGCTACCCTCCTGCCTCAGCCTCCCAAGCAGCTGGGATTCTGGATGTGTGCCACCATACCCAAATTCAGTTGTCTTTAAAGTTTTCTATATGTAGAATCATACTTTCTACAAACAGGAATTGGACTTCCTTCTTATTTTGATGCTTTTTTTTTTTTTTTTTTTTTTTTTTTTTTTTTTTTTTTTTTTTTTTTTTTTTTTTTTTTTTTTTTTTTTTTTTTTTTTTTTTTTTTTTTTTTTTTTTGTCTTTCCTAGTTACTCTAAAACTTCCATTACTGTGTTGGAGAATAATGGTAAAAGTCTGGCTCCGGAAAGAGGCAGTGCTTTCAGCTTTTCCCCATTTTGTATGATGCTGATTATGAATTTCTCTTACACAGACTTTATTCTATTGAGGTATGTTCCATCTATACCTAATTTGTTCACAGTTTGTATCATAAATGGATATTGAATATTTTACCTGTATCTATTGAAGTGATTGTGGTATTTGTCCTATATTCTGCTCGTATCATGTATTTATTGGTTTGTATGTATTATACCATACTTACAATCCCTAGGATGAATTCCACTTAATCATGGTAAGTGATTCTTTTACATGTTCTGTTGAATTCAATTCACTAGTATTTTGTTGAAAATTTTTGCATTTTTGTTCATCAGGGATATTGGACTATCGTTTGTTTTTTGTTATGTCCTCTGGTTTTGGTATCAAGGTATTGCTGGTCTCACAGAACGAGTCTGAAAGAACTCCCTGTCTTTCCATGTTTTTTTTTTTAATAGTTTGAGAAAAATTCATGTTAGTTTTTAAGATTTTGATAGATTCCAACAATGCAATCATCATTCTTGGGCTTTTCTTTGTTGGAATACTTTTTATTACAGAATAAATCTCATTACCTGCTATTGGTCTGTTCAGATTTTCTGTCTTCATGGTTCAATTTCAGTAGGTTATATTTGTCTTAAAATTTAACCATTTCTTATTTGGACATGAGCAAGTTGAGTCTGATTCCTTCTGTTAATTTTCCCAATTTCATCCCTCTTTCCTCCATCTTCCCTTTGACTGTTCTTATTTCAGGTTGGCTTCCACATATCAGGGAGAACATTCAACATTTGGTTTTTTCAGACTGGCTTATTTCACTTAGTATGATTTCCTCCAGTTTCATCCATTTGCCAGCAAATGACATAATATCATTCATCCTTATGGCTGAGTAAAACTCCATTGTGTGTGTATGCCACCATTTCTTGAACCATTCATCAATTGAAGGGCACCTTGGTTGGTTCCATAGCTTAGCTATTGTGAATTGTGCTACTATGAACATTGTTGTGGCTATATCCCTGTAGTATGCTGCTTTAGGTCTTTGGGATATATGCCAATGAGTGGGATGGCCGGGTCAAATGATGGATTCATTCCAAGTTTTTTGAGGAATCTCCAAACTGTTTTCCACAATAGTTGTACCAGTTTGCAGCCCCACCAACAATCTATAAGTGTACTCTTTTCCCCATATCCCCACCAACATTTGTTGTTTGTATTCTTGATTATTGCCATTCTAACTGGAGTAAGATGAAATCTCAGTGTAGTTTTAATTTATATTTCTCTAATTGCTAGAGATGTTGAGTGTTTTTTCATGTATTTGATAACTGATTGTGTTTCTTCATTTGGGAAGTGTCAGTTTAGTTCTTTTGACCATTTATTGATTGGGATATTTGCTCTTTTTGTTTGTTTGCTTTGTGTGTGTGTGTGTGAGTGTGTGTGTGTGTAAGTTTTTTCAGTTCTTTGTATATCCTTAAAATTAGTGTTCTGTCTGAGGTACAGGGGACAAAGATTTTTTTCCTATTCTGTAGATTCTCTCTTCACACTCTTAATTGTTTACTTTACTGTGAGGAAGCTTTTCAATTTGATGTCATCTCATTTATTAATTTTTTCCTTTTATTTCTTACACTTTTCGCATCTTGTTTATAAAGTCAATTCCTGAGCCAATGTGTTAGAGTGTTGGGCCTACCATTTCTTCCAGTAGGTGCAATGTTTTATATCTAATTCCTAGGTCTTTGATATACTTTGAGTTTGGGCAAGGTGAGAGAGATTGCGATTCATTTTACTTCATATGGATTTCCAGTGGTCCCAGCACCATTTGTTAAAGGGACTATCTTTTCTCCAACTTAAGTTTTTGGCTCCTTTGTCAAGTATGAAGTAACTTTACTTATGTGAGTTTGCTTCTGTGTCTTCTATTCTATTCCATTGATCTTCATGTCAATTTTGGTACTAGGACCATGATGTTTTTGTTATTATAACTCTATTATAATTTGAAGTCTGATATTGTGATTCCTCCAGCTTCACTTTTCTCACTAAGAATTGCTTTGGCTATTCTGGTCTCTTATTTTTTCAAATGAATTTCATGACTGCTTTTTCTTATTCTGTGAAGAAGGTCATTGGAATTGATAGGCATAGCATTGAATATATGGTGCTTTAGGTAATATGGTCATTTTGATTATATTAATTCTCACTATCCAAGAACATAGGAGGTTTTTCTATCTTCTAAGGTCTTCTTTAATTTCTTTCTTTAGTGTTCTATAGTTTTCATTACAGAGGTCCTTCACCTATTTTATTAGATTTATTACCAAGTATTTTTCTTTTAGGCTATTATGAATGGAGTAATTTTCCTAATTTCTTTCTCAGTATGTTCATCATTGGAATAAAAGAATGCATTTGATTTGTGAATGTTGATTTTGTATCCTGCTACTTTGCTGAATTCATTTATGAGCTCTAGAAGTCTTTTGGTGAAGTTTTCTGGATCTTCTAAATATATTATCATGTCACCAGCAAACAGTGATAGTTTGAGTTCTTCTTTACCTATTTGTATACCTTTAACTTCCTTCTCTTACCTAATTGCTCTGACCAGAGTTTCAAGGAGTATGTTGAATAGAAGGGTTAAAAGGGGCATCCTTGTCTAGTTGCTGTTTTCAGAGGAAATGCTTTCAGTT
This sequence comes from Aplodontia rufa, assembly GCA_004027875.1. NCBI lineage: Eukaryota > Metazoa > Chordata > Mammalia > Rodentia > Aplodontiidae > Aplodontia > Aplodontia rufa. The sequence goes on along the minus strand of PVKS010013533.1, from coordinate 41,696 downwards.
TTTCTCCATTCAGAATAATGTTGGCCTTAGGTTTGTCATAAATAACATAGTGAATCTCATCAATATGTAATTCAACAAATGACTAAAAAAGGGGATAGGAGAAGCCATTTAGTAAACAACAGAAAGACAACTAGAGGGAAAAGGAAGGAGATGTGGTGGGGGATTACTACAGACTGAGTTAGAATAAGCTATACTGCACACTTTACAAAAATGTAAATATTTAATTGTACTATCAAAAATACTATACTTAGGTATTTTAGGAAAAATATATGACCCAGAAATAGAGGCAAGGGACTACAGGATGGGAAGTGGGAGGTGGGTAGGGGGGGTTATTGACCAAATTGTATTGCTGCATTGTGTGCATGTGAATATGTAACAACAAATTCCATCATTACATACAACTTTAATGCATCAAAAAATTTATGTTTCTTCCACATTTTCCAATTTTTGGCTTGTAGTTTTTCATACTAATCTCTAATGATCCTTTTTATTTCTTTTGAATCAGTTTTAATGTCTCTTTTTTCATTTCTGGTTTTATTTGTTTGGGTCTTCTCTTCTCTCATTTTTTCTTGGTGCCCAAGGTGAAGCACATCACGACTGAAGGGAGTGTCAAAGAGAGCTCTGTTCACCGGGGACAAAATATAAATCCCAAAGGCATGGCCTCAGTGACTTACTTCCTCCAGCCATACTGTACCTATCAATAGTTACCAGTTAGTTAACCTATTCATATGGATTGATCCACTAATTTGGTCACAACTCTTATCATCTAACCATTTCACCTCTGAACATTCTTGATTTGTCTCACGTAAGTTTTTGTGGAATACCACATTTCCAAAGTATAACATTGTATTTCCATTTTAATTTCTGTCAAAAAAATTTTTTTTCGTTATCCTTTTGATTTCTTCGACAGCGTACTGCATATTTAGCAGCATGTTGTTTAGTTAACCTGCATTTGTACAAATTTTAAGTGTGTTTTGAATTCTAGTTTTATTCCATTGTGGTTGAAATAATATATGCTATGATTTCAGTGTTTATTTTTAGCTGAACTTGTGGTCTGGCACAGGTTCTATCCTGGAGAATCTTCGGTGTTCTAATGAGAAGAATGTGTATTCTGCAGCTGATAGACGGAATGTTCTGTAATTACCTAATAGATCTATTGAAGAAAATGGGGTGTTAAGATCCCCAACTGTTATTGTATTGGGGTTTATCCTTTTGGGATCTAATAATGCTTGCTTGATATAATTGAGTGCTCTGACATTAGGTGCATATACATTTATAATTTTTGTATCTTTTTGTTGAATTGATCCTTTGTTAATTGTATAGTGACTTCATCTCTTTAAAGTTTTGAACTTCAAGTCCACTTTAAGTATAACTCACATGCTTTTGGTTTCCATTTGCACACAATATCTTGTGTGTGTGTGTGTGTGTGTGTGTGTGTGTGTTGACTACAATGGATTTCAAATCCAGATCAAGTTGGGGCACCAAATAAGTTACAAAGCAAAAAAAGTGTTCATGTTTTCTCACCTTTTTGGATTTTAAATTTGTAAATAAGTTAATGTGGACCTGAAAATATTTATAGTTTATTTCTTCACTTTCTTTCTACAAATCCCATCACCATTATTGTGTTAGCTAGTTGAGCAGGACTTTTGCTTTAGACACAACTATAACTAGAGCTTAGAACTGCCCCTATGGTATTAGCACTACACATGTAGAATTAATAAGAGTGTGTGTTACATGGAGCTTTACATATAGTAAACACTCCACAAATGCAGAACAAAGAAAGTGGTCTCAAATTACTGAAGTCTCCTGCCCAAGTTTACATGGACTGTTCAAAGTTTAAACTCAATTCCCCAATCCTCAGATGGGTGTACTATTTCTTAACCCATTTGTTTTACTTATTCAAGGTATGTTTATTAACACCTGCTAAACATCATCTATTGTGTTCCTCCTGGGTTCCAACATAGAACAAAACAGATAAAGCCTAAATTCCACCCTAATCCCAGGAGACAGTCTCAAATTCAACAATCAACAATTCAACAATCCCAGGAGACAGCCTTTGCATTGGCTCCATCCTCCACAGAAAACATAGCTGCCAAAGAGGGGCATCTGTCAACACCCTCAGCATCACCTTACCCAAGACCACCACAAATAGCACAAACTGCCTTGGGATGTGATTGGACACAGGGTCTGCACAGAATATCTTTCCATCCTTTTACTTTCAATGTGTATGTGTCTTTACTGGGGAAGTGAGTTTTTTAAAATATATTTTGTTAAGGAATTGAGATATTGTACAATCATAAATGCATTTAAAGTAATAATATGATATGCATATACACTTAAACCAGAATTACTCCCTGGAACCCTCCCAATTCACCCTTCCCTCTCCCAGCCCCACCTGCTCTATCCCCCACCCCACTCCCTATCTATGATTGCCCTAGATTATGTGTTGTTAAGCTTTGCTGAGTCTAATACATGAGATTGACCACCTTTCACACAGGCCTGGGTTTAGCCCCAGCCTTGAGAAACGAGTGAAAACATTCGACCCTTGACTCTCTGGGTTTGGCTAACTTTGCTCAACATGATTTCTTCCATCGCCATCCATTTACCTTCAAAGGCTGCAATTTCATTGTTTCTAATTGCTGAGTAGAACTCCATGATATATACATAACACAGTTTTGGAATCCATTCATCCAATGAGGGGCATATGGGTTGGTTCCATTATTTAGCTATTATAAATTGAATGCAATGAACATAGATTTTGCTGTGTCGCTGTAATGTGCTGATTCTAACTCCTCTGGGAAAATACCCAGAAGAGTGATATCTGGGTCATGTGGTAGATCCAACCATAATTTTTTGAGGAGTCTCCACACTGCTTTCCAGAGCAGCTGGACCAGTCTGCAGTTTCACCAACAGTGTGCTAGTGTTCCTATCTCCCCACAACACCTCAAGCATTTGTTATTGTTTGTATTCTTCATCTTTGCCAATTTGACTGGAGTGAGGTGAAATCTTAAGGTAGTTTTGATTTGCATTTCTCTGATTACCAGTGATTTAGAAGACTTTCTCATGTATTCATTGGCTTGCTCAGTGTCCTCTATTGAGAAGTTTCTGTTTAGTTCTCTGGCTCATTTATTGTTTGCACTGTTTGTGTATTTAATACAAAGGTTTGTGAGAATTTTGTAAATTCTGGATATTAGTCCCCTGTTAGAAGAATCACAGGCCATGATTATCTCCCATTCTGTAGGTTGTCGCTTGACAATTTTCACCACTTCCTTTGCTGTGCAAAAGTTTTTCAGTTTAATGGCATCCCACTCATTGATTTTTGACTTTCATTGTTTCACTTTAGGAGTCTTGTTGAGAAAATCTTTGCCTAATCCCAAATGCTGGAGTGTTGGTCCTAACTTTTCTTCTAGCAGTTGTATGGCAGCTGCTTTAATTCCTAGATTCTTGATCCATTTAGATTTGATTTTTGTGTAAAGTGAGAGGTAAGGATCTAATTTCAACTTTCTGCAAGTGGCTGTACAGTTTGTCCAGCACCATTTGTTAAATAGGCTGTCATTCCTCCATGTTATATTTTGATCCCCTTTGTGAAAGATCAGATGTTTAAAGATTTGTGGGTTTGTCTCACAGTCTTCTATTCTTTTCCATTGGTCTTCATTCCTATTTTGATACCAGTACCATGCTGTTTTTCTTACTACAGCTCTATAGCATAGTTTTAGATCTAGTATTGCGAATCCACCTATTTCTACTTTCTTGTTTAGCAATGGTAGTGCTATTCTGGGTTTTTTGTGGTTCCGCATGAATTTGAGAATTGCTTTTTTCCTATATCTCCAAAGAATGACATGGGGGGCTGGAGTGCTGGCTCAGCAGTTTCAGCGCTTGTATGGCAAGCACGAGGACCTGGGTTCAAATCCCAGCACCACGTACACAATTAAGTGTTGGAGCAATGAAGGCCATGTGAAAAACTAAATAAAGTTGTCTCTCTCTTTCTCTGTCTCTCTCACTGTCCCTCTCTCTTTAAAAAAAAAAAATGAATGACATGGTATCTTGATGGGGATTACATTGAATCTATAAAGTGCTTTTGGCATAATGGCCATTTTAATTATATTAATCCTGCCTAACCAGGAGAGTGGGACATCTTACCATCTTCTCAGGTCCAATGCAATTTCTGTTTTCAGTGTTTTATGATTTTCCTTGTAGAGGTCTTTTATTTCTCTTGTTAGATTAATTCCCAAATATTTTATTCTTTTGGAGTATATTGTGAGCATGGCCAATTTCCTAATTTCTTCTTCTGCCCTAATATTTTTGGCATATAGGAAAGCTACTGATTATGGGTGTTGATCTTGTAGCCTGCCACTTTGCCAAATCTGTTTATTAGCTCAGCAGTTTTCTAGCGGAGTGTTTTTGGATTGTCCAGGCATAGGATCATGTTATCAGCAAAAAGGGAAAATTTGACTTCCTTCTTTCTTATTCTTATCCCTTTGATTTCCTCCTTGCCTGATTGCTCCAGCCAGGGTCTCAAGGATATATTAAATAAAAGTGGTAAAAGCGGGCAGCCTTGTCTTGTTCCCTAGTTCCGCGGAAATGCTTTCAACCTTTCTCCATTTAGTATTATACTAGCTGAGGTTTGGCAAATATGGCCTTTACAAAGTTAAGTTCCTTTGATCTCTATTTTCTCTAAAGTTGTGAGCATGCATGGGTGCTGCATTTTATTGAAGGCCTTTTCTACATCTATTGAGATGACCATATGTTTTTTGTCCTTAATTCTGTTTAAGTGATGAATCACATTTATCGATTTGCATATGTTGAACTAACCTTGCATAGCTGGAATGAAGCCCACTTGATCATGATGAATTATTTTCTTGATGTGTTTTTGAATGCAGTTTGCAAGAACCTTATTAAGGATTTTTGCATCAGTATTCATGAGGGATATTGGTCTGTAGTTGTCTTTATTCGATGTGTCCTTGTTGGGTTTTGGTATCAGACTTATGGTTGCTTCATAAAGAGTGTTTGGGAAGAGTTCTCTTTTTCAATTTCTTGGAATAGCTTAATAAGGACAAGTGTTAGCTCTTCTTCAAAGGCGTGGTAAAACTCCACAAAGAATCCATCAGGTCCTGGGCTTTTCTTCTTTGGAAGACTTTTAGTTGCTATATGGATTTCAGTGCCTGTTATTGGGCTGTTCAGGATTTAAATTTCACCCTGTGTCAATTTGGGGATGTTGTATATGTCTAGAAATTTGTCCATGTCATCCATATTATCAGATTTATGGGAGTATAGTTTTTCAAAATATGTTCTGATAATCTGTTTGATTTCCAAGGGGTCAGTGTTGATCATTCCCTTTTCATTGGTGATTTTGTTGATTTTCTTTGATTCTCTCCTTCTTTTAGTTAGATTAGCTAGAGATTTGTCAATATTAATTATTTTTTTAAGAACTAGTTCTTTGTTTCATCAATTTTCTTTATAGTTTTTTTGTTCTTAATTTCATTGATTTCATCTTTGATCTTATTTCCTGTCTCCTGCCTGCTTTGGGACTAGACTGTTCTTCCTTTTGTAGAGATTTGAGTTGAAGCATAAGCTTATTTGTTAGGGATCTCTCCTGATTCTTAATGTGGACACTCACTGCAATAAATTTTCCCCTTAAGATTGCTTTCATGATGTCCCAGTAGTTTTGATATGTTGTGTCTTCATTCTCATTCTCTTCCAAGAATTCCTTAATTATTGCTCTCATATCTTCTTCAATCCATTCTTCATTTACTAGGGTGTTTTTTAAACTCCACATATATATGTGCTTTGTGCCATGGTTTTTGCAATTAATTATTAGGGTCATGGCATCATGGTCTGATAGGATACACAGAATAATATCTACTTTTTTGTATTTGCTGATATTTCCTTTGTGAAGTAGAATATGATCTATTTTGGAGAATGATCCATGTGCTGCTGAGAAGAAGATATACTCTGCAAATTTGGAGTGGAATATTTTGTAGATATCTGTTAAGTCTATTTTATATATGGTGTTTAAACTGAGATCTATGTATTGGCTTTTTGCTTTGATGATCTATTAGTGACAGATGACTGTTAAAGTCTTCTAGTCCTATTGTGTTGAGGTCCACAGTGGTTTTATATCTTGGCGTAATTTTTCCACATAGTTGGGGGCATTAGTGTTTGAAGAGTATATATTTACTATGCTTATTTCTTCCTGTTGTATTGTTCCCTTTACTAGGATGTAGTGACCTTCTTTATCTCTTCTAATTAATTTATGTTTGAAATCCACTTTTTCGGATATAAGAATTACAACTCCAGCTTGCTGTCTTGAGCCATATGCCTGGTCGATTTTTTTCCATCCTTTCACCCTTAATCTGTGGGTGTCATTGGCTGTAAGGTGAGTTTCCTGTAAGCAACATGTTGTTAGATATTGATTTTTGATCCAATCTACTAGTCTGTGTCTTTTGACTAGTGCACTGAAACCATTCATAATTCAGTGTTAGAATTGCTATGTGGTTGTGCTTTATAGTTATTGTATTTTATTAGTAAGTTCTGTGCTGTCTTATTTTTCTATTGATAGCATATACCTTTATTGAATTCCCTATTTGTGGGTTTTGAGGAATGTTTGCTTGCTCTTCTATCTGGAGTTTATCTCTGAGGAATTTTTGTAAAGCTGTTTTTCTGTTCACAAATGCTGCAAGTTTGTTCTTATAATGAAAAGTTCTTATTTCCCCCTGAAATTCAAAGCTGAGTTTTGCTGGGTATAGTATTCTTGGCTACATGTTGTGTTCATTCAGGCACTGAAAGAGCTCTTTCCATGATCTTCTGGCTTCCAGAGTCTGAACAGAAAAGTCAGATGTGATTCTTATTGGTTTGCCTCTGAATGTTATTTGGTGTTTCTCCCTTGCTGCTTTCAATATTCTTTCCATGATTTCCCTATTGTACATTTTGAATATGATGTGTCTTGGTGAGCTTCTCATTTGATTAAGCCTATTGGGTGTCCTATAAGCTTCTTGGAGAAGCATATCTGACTCTATTTTTATATGGGCAAAATTGTCTTTAGCAATTTACTTGAGAATGTTCCTTATCCCATTCATTTACATTTTGATTTCTTCTTTTATATCAATTACTCTTGGATTGTTTCTTCACATTTCAATCGCAACATTTTTAGAATTCTGTTCATGTTCCGTGAGTTTTTTCCTTTTTTGTCATCCGTGCACTCTAGTTTGTTCATCCTGTCCTTGTTGTCAGAAGTTCTTTCTTTAAGAGCTGAGGTTCTGTTTTCTATAGAAGTTAGTCTATTATTAAATTCTTCCATGATTCCTCTCATGTCATTGACTGCAGATTTTAGCTCTGTTACTTCCTTTTTAAGTATGTGTGTTTCTTTGATAATAGAGTATGTCATTTCTTGAGTTTTTCACTTAGTCTCTTCATTATATCTTCTTTGAGTTCATTGTTCCTTTTAGTAATCACATCATGATAATATTTTCAAGGTTTTCATCTTGACCCCTATCTGTGGCATCATTTTTAGGGGAGTTTTGGGTTTAAGTTGAGGTGAATCTCTCTTGTTTGAGTCTTCGTTTGTGAAGAACTTCTTCTGGATCTCTGAATTGAGATTTCTTAGGGGAAAGGTAGGCAGTTCTCCAGGTACTTTTTCTTTGGAAGTCAAAGGGTCCAATCAGCCACAAACTCTTTGATGATCACCTTCTTCCAGATGCTGTTTCTGCCTGGGTCCTCGTGTTGCTCTGTTTTGGTTCCAGGCTCAAGGTTACAAATCTGAACCTACTGGAATGTGGGGCATCAGGTAGGCAGTGCTGCTCTAGGCAGGGAACCACCCTTAGTTGGTCATGAGCAGGTGCTACTCTGAAGGGGGATCTCACCAATGGTGTCCTGAGTGCCTTCCAAGGGGACTGCTACAGGCCCCACCGAGAATGTGGGGCATCAGGTAGGCAGGTCTGCTCTAGGCTGGCAATCTTCCCAATTTGGTCCTGAGTAGGACTGCTCCAGACAGGAGTCTTGCTGGTCATGTCCTGAGCGCCTCTGGTGGTACTCAAACAGGCACATAGAGCATCAGGTAGGCGGAACTGCTCAAGGATTGGAACCTCCCCAGGTTGGCCCTAAGCAGGGCCTGTTTAAAATGTCAGCCCTACAGGTTGTACCCTGAGAATCTCCTGGTGGGACTGAAACAAGCCCCAACCAGAATGTAGGATGCCGGGTAGGCAGGGCTGCTCCACGCAGGAACCTCCCCTGGTTAGTCCTGAGCAGGGCTGTTCCGGATAGGGGTCCTACCAATCGTGTCCTGAGCACCTTCTGGCTGTTCCTAAACAGGGCCCAACAGGAACGTGGGGTGTTGGGTTGGTGAAGCTGCTCCAGATGGGATACCTCGCCTGGTTGGTCCTGAGCAGGGCTGCTCCAGACAGGGGTCCCTACCAGTCATGTGCTGAGTGCTTCCGGTGGAACTCGAATAGGCCCCAGATGGAACACAGGGCATCAGGTAGGCAGTGCTGCTCCAGGCGGGGAATCTCCCCTGGTTGGTCCTGAGTAGGGCATTTACAGTACGGGTCCCACCAGTCTTGTCCTTTCTGTTTAGTATACTAGCTGAGGGTTTGTCATATATGGCCTTTACATAGCTAAGATAAGTACCTTTATCTTCTCTAGAATCTTGAGCCTAAATAGTTGCTGAATTTTATCACAGGCCTTTTCTGCATCATTGAGATGATCATATCATGTTTGTCCTTAATTCTGTTTAAGTGATGAATTACATTTTTTGATTTGCATATGTTGAACCAGTCTTGCATACCTGGAATGAAGCCCAGTTGATTGTGGTGAATTATCTTCTTGATGTGTTTTTGAATATGGTTTGCTAGAATGTTTTTAAGGATTTTTGTATCAGTGTTCATGAGGGATATTAGTCTGTAGTTTTCTTTTCTTTTTTTCTTTTTTTTTTTTTTTTGATGTGTGTTTGTTGGCTTTTCATATCAGGGTTATGGTTGCCTCATAAAAATTGTTTGGGAGAGTTCCTTCCTTTGCAATTTCTTGGAATAGCTTAATCAGGAGAGGTGTTACCTCCACTCCACCTCATGGGTGTGGTAAAACTCAGCAGGGAATCCATCAGGTCCCTGGCTTTTCTTCTTTAGTAGGCTTTTAATCGCTGTATGGATTTCAGTGCCTGTTATTGGGCTGTTTGGGATTTCGGTATCATCCTGAATCAATTTAGGGATGTTGTATATGTCTAGAAATTTGTCCATGTCTTCCAGATTATCTTAATTTAGAGGAGTGTAGTATTTCAAAATCTGTTCTTATAATTTGTTAGATTTCCATAGGGTCCCTGCTGATCTCTCCCTTTTCATTGGTGATTTTGTTGATTTGCTTCATTTCCCTCTTTCTTTTAGTGACATTTGCTAGGGGTCTATCAATTTTATTTATTTTTTCGAAGTACCAACTCTTTGTTTCATCAATTCTTTTTATTGTTTTGTTGTTCTCATTTTTATTGATTTCACCCCTGATCTTGATTATTTCCTGTCTTCTACTGGCTTTGGGATTAGATCATTCTTCCTTTTGTATGGATTTTGAGGTGGAGCATAAGTTTTTTATTTGCCATCTCTCTTCATTTTCAATGTGGGCATTCAGTGCTATAAATTTTCCCCTTAAGAATGCTTTCGTGTTGTCCCCGAGGTTTTGATATATTGTGTCTTCATTCTCATCCTCTTCCAAAAATTTCTTGATTTCTGCTCTTATTTATTCTTGGATCAATTCTTCATTTAATAGGGTATTATTTAATCTCCATGTAAATGTGTCTTTTCTGGTTTGATTTTTGCTGTTAATTACTAGGGTCATGGCATCATGGTCTGATAGGATATATGGAATAATATCTACTTTTTTATGTTTGCTGAGATTTCCTTTGTGAAGTAGAATATTTTCTGTTTTCAAGAAGAATCCATGTGCTGGTGAGAAGAAGGTATAGTTAGCTGATTTGGGGTGGAATATTCTATATACATCTGTTAAGTCCATTTGATTTATGGAGTTCTTTAGGCTGGAGATCTCTTTATTATTTTTTTTGCTTTGACCATCAGTCTATTGGTGATAGAGGAGTGTTGAAGTCTCCCAGTATTATTGTTTTGAGGTCCACAAGTGGTTTTATGTCATGGAGTAATTTATTCACAAAATTGGGAACTTTGTGGTTTGGAGAGTATGTATTTACAATGGTTATGTCTCCCTGTTTTATTGTTCCTTTTGCTAATAGGTAGTGGTCTTCTTTATCTCTTCTGATTAGTTTATGCTTGAAATCTACTTTGTCAGATATAAGTATTACAATCCTAGCTTGCTTTCTTGGGCAGTATGCACGGTAGATTTTTGCCCAATCTTTCATCCTCGGTCTGTAGGTATGATTGGCTGTAAGGTGGGTCTCTTGTAAGCAGCACCTTGTTGGATTTTGTTTTTTGATCAAATCTGTTAATCTGTGTCTTTTGAATGGTGCATTGAGACCATTCACATTCAGTGTTAGAATAGAAGTGTGGTTGAGGTTCTTAATCATTGCAATTTTTTTTTAGTAAATTCTGAGGTGTATTTTTTGGCTATTGGTAGCAGATACCTTTATTGAATTTCCTCTGTGGGTTTTGAGTAGTGTTTGCTTGTTCTTCTATCTGAAGTTTATCTTTGAGGATTCTTTGTAAAGCTGTTTTTCTGTTCCCAAGTGCTGCAAGTTTGGTATTATAATGAAAAGTTTTTATTTCCCCCAGAAATTCGAAGTTGAGTTTTGCTGGGTATAGTAGTATTCTTTGCTGCATGTTGTGTTCATTCAGAGGATGAAAGATCTCCCTCCATGATCTTCTGACTTCCAGAGTCTAAGCTGAAAAGTCAGACGTAATTCATTTTGGTTTGCCTCAGAATGTTTTTTGGTGTTTCTCCTTTGCCACTTTTAATATTCTTTACTTGATTTCCCTGTTGTACTGTTTGATGTCTTAGTGATTTTCTCATTTGATTAGGCCCTAATAGGTGTCCTATAAGCTTCCTGGATTAGCATATCTGACTATTCTATATGGAAAAAAATTTCTTTAACTATTTCATTGAGAATGTTCCTTATACCATTCATTTGCATTTCCATTTCTTCCTGTATTCCAGTTACTCTTAGATTATTTCTCCTAATTTCATCCCAGATATTTTAAAAATTCTGTTCGTGTTATGTGAGTTTTTTCTTTTTTGTCATCCGTGCACTCAAAGTTGCTCAATCTGTCCTCATTGTCAGAAGTTCTTTCTTCAATAGCTGAGGTTTTATTTACTACAGAAATTAGTCTATTATTAAATTCTTTCATGAGTCCTCTCATGTCATTGATTACAGATTTTAGCTGTTACTTTCTTTTTGAGTATGTCTATTCCTTTGATAAGAGTTTCTCAACTCTAGCGTTTTCTCACTTAGTCCCTTCATTATATCTTCTTTTAGTTCATTATTCCTTTTTGTTATCAGATCATTGATAATTTGTTCTAGATTTTCATCCTGCTCCCTGACTGTGGGCTCCTTGCTAGGGGTGTTGTGGGTTTGAGGTGGACCCCTTCTAGCTTGATTCTTCATCTTTGAAACACTTCTTCTGGATCTTATAATTGAGGTTCTCCATGTGGAAGCAAAATAAGTCTCTGAGTTCTTCTTACTTAAACATCAAGGGTTGGGTCAGATACCACCTCTCTGATGACCACTTCCTTCCAGAACGCTATTTCTATCTGGAGCCTTGTTTTGTTACACCTTCTGCGTCAAGGTTCCAGGACTCATACTTCCACCTGGTAGGGTTGCTAGGCAGCCACCTGCATTGTTGAAGCTAAGCAGTAGTGGTATGTTATTTGGTGCTAGGGTCCCAGAGGTGTGGGGTGGGCCAGAATGGATCAACCTATGTGCTGCACTGGGATTTGGGATCCTTAGTGGTGGGATGGACCCAATATATCTGGACCTGGCAGCTATACATGACAGCTGGGTGGTATCTGGGTATGGGTTTCTTGGAGCTGTCCAGCTCACCTGCTGTGGTGGGACTGGATTCCTGGGCGTGCATAGGTGTAGGGTGGGATCTGTTCAGGCTTCTTCTTACTCCTTAAATTGAAGCAAATTCTTGGCCTGAGATCTTTATCTGGTTGTTTTTCTTTAGGTCTTTGCTGTTGGATTGGGAATTTTTTTCCCATCCCTTACTTGGGTTGGGCTATTGTCAGGAAAGTTAAGTTCAGAAGTCCAACCCCTAACCTGTGAGCTGTTATTGCTGCTTAAGTTTTTCAGGTCCTCATGAGCTAATAAGAGATTATCAATATGAATGACCAGTGCATACAATAAACATTATTAAATTGAGTATTTCGTACAGACCATATCATATCGCGTTCCCTCTGCCCGCAGAGAAGATGCGACATGCGGTTAGGTTGGGAGAGCTTTATTTGGTCAACCTTCTTCTTCTTCCTCCTTCTTCCGTCTCCCTCGAAGTTACAGTCACAAGACAAAAAAAACCTTTTCTCAACCAATCACATTGCTATATTGAGGCATGCACATTCAGGAATCACGCGCTAGGCATGCAAGCCCCTGACCAATGAGAATCACTTCCTCATTTACGCCAGACCGCACAGGCTCAGTGCCAGCTGCCATCTTAAGTAGCCTATCTCCAGGGCTGGGGTCCCGGACACCCCAACAATATCACAATGTCAAATTCTACCTATGGAACGAATGGTAGTATTAGTCAGTACTTTTGGCAACACTAGTATTTAACAATCATGTATGTCAGGCTTCAAAGCATACAATAATTATTAAGTTTTGCTTTCACAGTGATAATAGTTACACAGCATTAATGATGTGGGGTCAAAATGGATAAACTAATTGGAGGCCTGAGAAAAGAGAATGTAAGAGGAAGTTAGAGAGGAGGTTGTATTATCTGAATGTGAACAGAGAGAAAGTAGAGGAGATGAAGGATTTGCTGGAGAAAGAAAAAAGAAAAAGGGAAAAAAAACACAGAGGAAGAATAGGCACAGGTAGCAAAATAGAGGAAGAGTGAAAGAGCTATTAATAAGATTTGGGTGATAGCATAAGAAAGGATAGAAGCAAGCACAGGAAAATTATGCAGGTGGGGCACCATATTGTTCAAATACTAAATGAACTGAGAAGATTCCACCCCTCAGCAGGCAGGACAAGGATAGACAGCAGAGACAAGAGGAAAAACTGGGGAAGAAGAGGGAAAAAAAAAACAGGGAAGGACAACTGAAAAAACCCTGACAAAGACAAAATGAAAGAAAAGCGAAAACACAAAAACAAAGGAAAGAGAAAAGAGGGAAAAAAAGCAAATAAGCCAGCTAGTATTTTTATATGTCCTTGAACCAATCAACTTCTCCAGTTAGCACTCAAATGCATGTCAAAAACAGGAAAGAAAGAAAAAAAATTAAAAATCCATAATGAAAACTTATAACTATGATCACTGAGGTTGTCTCTGTAACTTTGGGAGCAAATAGATGTTCACTGTCTACCTGAATTTTGCTAGCAGGGTCTCTCAGTCTATAATTATGTGATCTCAAGTAGAGGACTGGATGTCCTCAGACTCCTGGGCTTTCTAGGTGGAGATTTCCATGAAGAGATCAAATTAAGGAATGTCTTGAGGGTTTGTCTTTGCAAGCCTCCCTGGGGATCTGAACCTCAGGAGTCTTTTTTTTTTTTTTTTTTTATGAACAACCTTACATGATTTTAACAAAATAATATAAAATGTGTATAAAATGTGTAAATATTTTGGATATTGTCTTTTATGTGCAGTAGGGTTGAAATGCTTTCAGTGCTCCCTCTGCTGGTTGCACGACCAGTCCTCCAGGATTTTTGAGCTCAGACTGAGGCCACTTACAGTTTAGCTTATCACGTGGGCCTTCTGGCTGGGGTAGAGGTAAACAGGGCTGAGCCAGGCTCCCCTGTACTCCACAAACCCGAATCCCCATAAGCAAAATGAGGACTGGGCCTGCCCTACGCCTCCTGTTCCCAGTTCAGCCTGTGAACTGTGTCTGGCTTCTGGCACAATTGAGGAGTAGCCTGCTTTGAACTGCTAACTCGCTCCCGCCAAGCAGGATGTTCCAAAAGACTCCTGATTTTCAGTTTTATGCAGGCAGCCGAGAGACACTGTTCTCTACTTTTGCAGTAGAGGTGCAGTAGGGGTGTCTGTAGTTGAGCCCAATGCATGATTCCTTATAGAACTCAGCTTCTCTGCAGCAGATCAGATCACATGAATAATGTTCTTGGTTGGTAGGTATTTTGTAGTTTTCCTTTTAGAACTTTTACCATGTCATCCTATCCCCCACTAGCATGTAAGGTTGCTACTGAGAAATCTGCTGTTAATCTAACTATGACTTGGCCCTTTTTTCTGTTTGTTGCTGTTTTTAGAATTCTGACTTTGTTTAAATGTGACAAAATTTAAACGTTGCACAGAGGACCTTTTTTGATGAAATCTCTTTGGGGCAATTTGGGCCTTCTGCACCTAGATATCCATTTCTTTCCTAAGATTGAGGAAATTTTCTGTAATTACTTCATTGAATGGGATTTATATGTATTTTCCCTTCTCTTCACCTTCTAGAATCACCATAATTCATATGTTTCTTTTTTTAATGAGTGTCTCAAGTCTCAGAGGTTTTCTTCACACTTCTTTTTTGTTTATTTGTTTTACTTTTTTTATTTTTGTTCCAACTGGGTTATCTCAAAAGACCTGTCTACAAGTTCATAAATTCATTCTTCTACTTAATCTATTAAGTTGTTGAGGTCCTCAACTACATTTGTTAGATTTATTAAGTTGTTCATTTAGGATTTCTGTTTGGTTGTTTTTCATGATCCATGCCTCTTTACCAAATTTCTCATTTATATCACAATTTGTTTTCCTAACTTCATTAAATTAACTATATAGTCTTACATCTCAATGAGTTTCCTTTAAATCATTCTTTTGAATTCTTTTTGGACATTTCATCAATTTCCTTTCTTAGGGGTCTGCTGTTAGAGAGTTAATGTTTCTGTAGAGGTATCAGATTACTTTGCTTTTTTATAGAAGAGGAAGTTTTAACATCTAAGTGTGAACAGAAAGAAAGTAGAGGATGTAAAAGCTTTGCTGGAGGGAAAAAAAAACGGAGGATACCAACTGTGGGCTCTTGGGGCCTCCCCTTTGGTTTTTCTCACCATGAGAGTTTTTACCTGGATATAGACTGATCTGAATAGAGGCAACAAGACACACAATGCAAGGCTGTTTGTTCCTTTCTTTGCCAAACCATCCAGAATCTGTTCTAGAATTTCCTTATTTCTTCTGCACTGTATCCCATCATTCTTCTCCAAATATTCTAGCCAAATAGTAGGTGTTTTTTTGTGTGGATGTTTGTTTGTTTGTTTGTTTTCTTGTTCCTTCTTCATGGGAAAAGTGCATCTGGTGCCTCTCATCAGCCATCTTTCCAGAAGCCTTCCTCCAGCACTTTCAAGAATAATGTTTTCTAAGTGCTGAGAGAAAATACTTGTCAACTTAAAATTGGATGCCTGGTAAAATTGTATTTCAGGCCAAGGGTTAAAAAAATGATAATCAAAGGCAGATAGTTTACCACCAAGTCATAAACTAAACAAACTTGTAAAAGGAAAAAAATTCATGAAAAAAAATCAGTAAAGTGACAGAAAAAATGGAAATAATTCCAAAAGGAAAGTCTGAGATGCTGGAAGGAATGGCAAGTGGGAAGAAAATGGCAAATGTGAGTAAGTTCTGTAAATAATATTATTACTGCTATCTCTAGTACTCTAATAGGTTTTATTATATCTAAGTTTAGAGGTTGACAAAAAACGATCAAAATAAATGTTAGACAACAATAGTATGAAAGCCAGGAGAGAAATCATCAGTATGAATAGTAAAATATCCAAGGCAACTTTTATGATTTGTGGTGTCCCTCCGATGCTCGTGTGTGAAACAATGCAAGAATATTCAGAGGTGAAATAGACTGTGAGAGCTATAACCTAAAGTGGATAAATCCACTGATGAAGATTAACTGGGTAGTAAGCGCAGTTAGGTAGGGTGTGACTAGAGGAAGTAGGTCATTTGGGGGCATGCTTTGGGGTTTATATTTGGTCCCTGATGAGCTAGTTCTCTCTCTCTCTCTCTCTCTCTCTCTCTCTCTCTCTCTTTCTCTCTTCTTCTTGTTTGCCATGTCATAAGCTACTTTCCTTCTACCACATGCTTCAGTCATGGGCCCAGAACTATGGAGTTGTTCAACCATGGACTGAACCTGTGAAACCATGAGCCAAAATAAACTTTTCCTCCCCTTTGTATTTCCTGTCAGATTTGTGGTCACAGCAATGAAAAATCTGACTAAAACAGAAATCCACTGAAAGATTATAAAACTAATGTATGCTATCTAATCCAAGACAAGGAGAAAATGGAGTAAGATTCAAATAAAAATTACCAATTTTTTAAAACAAGGGAGTTGAAGTATTGAAAAAGTGGAACAAATGGATAGCAAAAGGTAAACCGCAATCGGTAGCACTTTGGAAACATAAAGATGTGAAAGGTTGAAAATAAAGACATAGTAAAATGTTATGCCAGGCAAATAACATGCAAACAAAAGAAGGTCACAGTATAATATAAGGTAAGGTTCAACTCACTAAAAAGATATAAAAAAGATTTATCCTCAGTCTTTTCATATCATAGCTTCAAAATATATAAAATTCAATAAAATGGGAGAAATTGATGAATTCACTGCCATAATAAATATTAACATGTTTGTCTGTATCTTAATAACCTAGCAATTAGAGAATATGCATTCTTCTCAAGTGATTGGTCTCAATAAATTTCAAAGAATTACTATCTTGGAAACCACATTCTCAAACAAAGTCAACAGCAAACAAGATAAATTTTGAAATTATTTTAATGTGGAAAATACCTTTGAATATCTTATGAACCAGAAAATAAATGCTTAGCTTTACAAAATCTGAACATAAGAAACTTTGAAAATATGTATTCTTAGATGCATGCATTAGAAAAGGAGAGAGAATGAATGAAAAGTAATGACCTAAGCTTTCAATACTGTGAGTTTTCAAAGGGGGTGGGGTGCAAGAATTAGATAATAAAGATAGAAATTAAACCTGAACTTGGTTCTTTTAAAAGACCTATAAAATAGAGAACCTCTGGAATTTTAAAAACTCAGTTCACAATTAAAAGGAAATGAAAAGTTAGGGAATGGAACCACCATATCACCTAACTATCCCACTCCTGGGTATTTTCCCAGAAGATATAAAATCAGCATACTACAGTGATACAGCTACATAAGTGTTTATAGCAACACAATTCACAGTAGCTAAATTATGGAATCAACCCTGATGTCCATCACTGAATGGATCAAGAAACTGTGGTATAGGCCTGGAACGGTGGCTCAGTGTTTATGGTGCTTGCCTGGCATGCACGGGACCAAAGTTCAAGCCCCAGCACAATGTGCACAACAAAGTTTCAGAGCAACAAAAGCCATGTGAAAAACTAAATAAAATTGATTCTCTTTTATTAAAAAAAAGAAATTGTAGTATTTATATATACACAATGGAATTCTATTCAGCTATTAAAAAGAATGAAATAATGGACTTTGCAGATAAATGGATGGAAATGGAGAAAATATGCTAACTGAAATTAGCCAAACTCAGAAACTCAAAAGTTAAATGTTTTCTCTCATATGTGGAAACTAGAGTAAAATAAATGAAAAGGTAAGAGACCATCAAGTTTATATAATAGAGCCAGGAAACACAGGCATGTAAAACTATAATGCACTGATTTAAAAAAAATTAAAGAGAGAAAGCAGAAGTAAATCTTATCATAAGTGAATAAAAAGAATAGACTAGTGGTGTAGCTTAATGGTAGAGCTCTTGCCTAGCATATGTGAGACCCTTGGTTCAATCCCCAGCACCCCAAAGTGGATGGGGAAGGGAGGTGGTACATACCCAAAAATAAAAGTATAGATTTAAAAGATAAGAGGATAATATAAAAAGGTTTATCCCAATAAATTGTGAAATCTTAGATGAAATGTATGAACTTCTAAGAATTGCAGCTTATAAGAAGTGATTCAAGAAAGTACTGAAATCCAAAATAGTCCTGTAACTATTAAAGAATAAAATATTTAATAAAAACTCATTAAAAGTTAGGCCCACATGGTTATATCTGACCTCTGACTTTTCAAATACAGGTCGTTTTAAACTTACACATTCTTCTAAAGATCCCCAAACTGAGAAATGTACGTGTATATCAAACTCTTAATGTATGAATAAAGGATAGCAAGAGAAACTAAAAGTATAATTCTGTCTTAATCATGAGCATTAATACACATTCCTAAAGAAAACATTAGCTATCAGAATACAACAAATGTATTTTTAAAAAAGGAAATACATTATGACCAAGAAGTACATCCAAAGAATGCATTAGAGGGTGAAATCTGTGCTATTTAACATTTTAACATATTAAACAAGAAAAAGATATTATCTCCATAGATTTGTTTTTTGATTCAGTTGACTCATTCCTGTGAAGAAAATAAAGAATTATCTTTGTAAAATTAAAATAGAAGGATGGTCCTTAATTTTGATAAAGAGTATCACAAGTTTGCAGCAAATATGAGGCTTTGCAGTGAAATACTGGAAGCACTTTCTTTAGAGTTGGAACAAAACAATTTAACCTTTTTCATGATAGTCCAAATCCCCACACAATAACAGGGAAAAAAATCTAATCACTGAAAAGGATGAAATACAACTGCCTTTACTTGTATATGACATAATTTTTATGTAGAAATCTCAAAATAGCTCTGAAGAAAATTATTAGAATAATAGGAAAGATTAGCAAGGTCCCAACTATAAAATTGATATACAAAAATATGTTTCATTTTTAATGCAAAAAATTACAAAACGTACTATTTACTTCATATTATCTGTATAGTACATATGTAAGTTAGATAGAAATAAAAGAAACAACAGTGTTCCAGATGTCTATAAAAACTATAAACTTTATTGAGCACCATTAAAGATTTAAATGGAAATTGTACTAATATGTTAGATTCAGTATAATCAACATGTCAGATTTCTCCAATTTAATTCATAGATCAATGTGATTCTAGTAAAAAATCTTAACATTTTGAGAAAACTGACTTGGTTCTAAATTTTATATGGAAAAGTAGAAGGCCTGAAATAGCTAAACACTCCTAAAAATGGGTGAATTTGTGTTGTCAGATAAAATTTGTCATAAAACTATAGGATTTAAAAATGTGCAGTATTGGCAGAAAAATAACCAAAGGAAAAGGAAAAGAAATATTTTGCTTCCAAATACTTATAAAAGTGATAAAACTTTTTTTTTCCTAAAGCAAAGGAATGATGGATGTAAACTCTAAGATAATTTCTCTCTCTGGAGCAGGGAGTTTGAAATTAAAGAGTTAATATGGGTTCATGTACATTTATTTTATTATTGTACTTCATAACTCACATGGTTTATGCATACTATGTGCAAAATATAATTGTATTGTTTACCTCCATATCCACAGGTTTTGCAACTCATGCATTCAAGGGCAAATTGAAAATAAAAAAATTCATCTGTACTTAAAAGAGACTTTCATCCTTGGCACTATTCTCTAAACAATGCAGTATAACAACTATTTATATAGCTATATTGTATTAGGTAGTATTAAAAATAATATAGAGATATTTAAAGTATGCAGGAAGATGTATTTAAGTTATGTGTAAATAATAAGCAATCTTAAATAATAAGACTTGAGTATCTGAAGATTTGGGTATCCACCAGTGGTCCTAGAACCAAGCATACCATGGATACCAAATGATGACTATTGTTAGTTTTCCTGGGTTGCCATAACAAAATACTACAGACTAGGTTGTTTAAATAGCAGATATTTTTATCCTCACCATTCTGGAAGTGTAACTTCAAAGTCAAGTTGCTGGGTGAATTTGGTTTCTCCCAAGGCCTTTCTCCTTGGTTTGCACGTGGCCTTTTCTCTGTGTATGCCCATGTTGTCTCTTCCTATCCTTGAAAGGACACCATCTTATTAGATTAGGGCAGAAGTCCTATGACTTTCTTTAACCTTAATTTCTTCTTTAAAGCTTCTCTTCTAAATAAAGTCATATTGATTAGGGTTTCAAACATTTGATTTTGAGGAGAACTCAGTCTAATTGATAACAATTTTTAATTAAGAAAATGTATGCCACATACCCTTTTTTTCAGAAGTTTTTAATAAACTATTTTGGAATTTCTTTTTATATCTGTAAGAAAAGCATTCAATTAGAAGGGCCTATACAAATAGTTGTGTTCTTTAACAAACATGTTCACAAACAACTGAATACTGAGAAGTTCACATTTCAAGCCAGTAAATTAAAACTCCCAGGACTCTTCAATACACCCAGTAATGGAATGGGAGAGACAAGAGAAGAAAATGCTTTGAAGTTTCTGAGTATTTTATTTAATCTTATATATTCTCAAGTCATATTTCAAGATTTTTCTTCCATAAATGTTTATAGAAACGTTCATTATTTTTTAGATATTTTTAGAAGTACTAAGGGGAAAAAAACCATGTCTAAAAATAGTTTTATCACATGAGTTTAGATTTTAGCACACAAACAAAAAAATCTGCAGATTGAATTTGCAACCTGATTATACTTTTTACATTTTCTTCCTTTGCTCAGACTGGATGACTTAGTGGCTTAATACTTCTCTTTCTATTAGGATTTTGGAAAATGCCATCATAATTTAATACACTTTACAATATTTATCTGTTTCTCCTCCCTGAATGTACCATTTGACTTTAGAATGTTTTC
This sequence comes from Aplodontia rufa, assembly GCA_004027875.1. Classification (NCBI taxonomy): domain Eukaryota; kingdom Metazoa; phylum Chordata; class Mammalia; order Rodentia; family Aplodontiidae; genus Aplodontia; species Aplodontia rufa. The sequence continues at coordinate 20,917 of PVKS010013533.1, read as the reverse complement.
CTTTGACATCATATATATCACAAGTAATGTACTTTGGGAGTCACCTAAAACAAGGAACAGCCTCTTATTAGCAGACAACATTCCCAGCTACTATGTTCATCATTTTTATTTTAAGAAGTATGTCAATAAGAGTTAATGGAAGCTTCAAAATGTTTTTACATTAGGCATATTTCATCAGTTATTCTGTATTTTGTCAAAACTTAATAGCATGAAAGCTAATAAATACATTGATAATGTTGTAAGATGAAAGCTAATATTTACAAATCATGATTCTAAGAAGAAATCAGATAGTATTTATTTGTCTTAGGTTTTGCATTTGTTCCAAAAGGAATATAGACACATATCATATATTCTATAAGAGATTATTTCTGTTGACTTTATATATCTACTTTTTCCCTCTTCTCTCTTACTTGTGTCAATTTATTAAAAAATAGAGAAAACAAAAAAATTAAAAATTTAAAAAAAATAGAGGACACAACAATTTTCTGCTATAGTTTGGCTCAGTCTGGCATAGTGTATTATGTAAATTCATGTAATTATTTTCTCTCAAAATAAAAATTACTTTATTATTTTGTTAATGTAAGAATGGTGCTATTTATTGCAAATGTCTATTTTTCTAAAAATGTAGATAAAGTTCACATTACAATAGGTTTTTGGAAGACATGATATCACATTTTCTTATTGCCATGGTTATTTCTATAATAAAAACAATGTAGACAATACACAACAGCAAAACTTAAATCCAAATTTCAAATCTTTGTTACAGGGTTTGACTGATTTTTAATTAACATAATCAGCTGGGCAACTGCCAGATACCCTGTTTCTTTTTTATATTATAGTCCAATGTTTTTTAATATGTTATGTCTAAAATTCCACTTCTACCAAAATTACCTGAAGGAGGGCTAGAGATCCAGGTTAAAACCCTACCACCACATACACATCTAAGTGTCCAAGAAACAAAGGCCAGATGAAAAATAAATAAAATTGATTTTCTCTTTCTATCTTTTTATCTCTCACTCTCTCCTTAAAAAAAGAAAAAAAGAAAGAAAAAGAAAAAAATTACCTGGAGTCATTTGTTAAAAATACAGGTGCATAAATGTTACCATAGACTTTCATAGTCACAGTATCTTCACTCTAGCCTGAAGCAGTACTTACAATTCCTTAGATGTTACATTTCAAGAACAACTGATGTACCCCATAGCCTAAGTACTGTACAAGCTTTGTTCCTGCTTTTCTGGGGTATATTTCATAACCCAAATTATTTCTTGAGGGTTTTATATCTGTCTTCCAGTTCTTTTATGCTTTCACTTAAATTAAACAGCATCTTAAACAAAGAAGAACTGGTCTTACCTCTCACTCTATGCTATGTAGCCTTCCCTGTTCTAGTTTACCTGAAGAACTTCTGTCTATCTGTATTAGTCCATTTTCTATTGCAAATACCACAGCCTGGATAAGTTTTAATGGAAAAATGTTTCTTTTTGGCTCATGGTTCTGGAGATCCAAAGTGGAGTGGCCACATCTGGTGGTGGCCTTTTTGCTGGCAGAGTTCCTAGGCCATGCAAGGCATCACATGGCAAGGAATAAGAAGCATATGTGCATGTCTCTTCTGGTCTCCCTTCCTCTTCTTACAAAGTCACCAGTATTCAATAATTGGGACTCCATCCTGATGACTTTATTTAATCCTAATCACCCCCCAAAGGCCACCATCTCTCAGTACCATAGTCAGATTCTTTCCATCCTCTTAATACCTCAGAATGGGGACTAAACTTCAACACATGAACCCTTGTGGGACACAGTCAAATCATGTCCAGACCATAGCACCATCCTTCATAGCCTGCACCCACCCTGTGTCTGCGTTTATTAGGCCTAGATAGCATTTGTAAAATCTGTCCCACTCTTACTTATTGTGAGCTTAGGAATTATTATCTCTTTAAAGAATTATTGTAGTCCAATGTTAATTTAGGGGATAATGGTTATAATGAAAGACTTCCTTTATTCCTACATTCAGCATAATTGCAATTTGGAGAAGTTTAAAAGAAATCATTGTGCTTCAGCCTCTTAAATATATAGCCTATGATTGTCTACTAGGAGTTTTGGTGTATTTCTTTTCAGTATTTCTGGGACTTAGTTCCAGAAATATTATAGGCCTCAGGACTTTGGATCTTCTTTTTATTATATAGATACCAAGAGAGCTAAAGAAATAAGCTTTCTAACAAATTATTCAGCTCTACACTCCTGTGGGGGTTTCCTGAATAAAAGAAAATAAGAAACTACCAGCATATTTTAGAGTATTGAGAAGTTTTACATTCCTTTGCAAAAGTATCCCTGTTAACCTTTTGAATTTAAGGCCACTTAATCTGTTTTCCATAGGTTTCAGAATCTCCTCTGCTGGGTGATGCATGCCTGTAATCCCAGTGACTCGGGAGGCTGAGGCAGGAGGATTGCAAGTTCAAAGCCAGCCTCAGCAACTTTACAAGACCCTGTCTTAAAATTTAAAAATTAAATAAAAATAAATTTTAAGAAATGGCTAGGGATATGACTCAATGGTTAAGTGCCCCTGGATTCAATCCCTGGTACAAAAAAAAAAAAAAGTCTCCTCCTCAACTCCTATGATACTAATAGGAAGAAATGTTACCTCCAGAGTAAAAACTCTGAAATAAAGGAAAGTAAGTAGTGCATTATCTAGACTTCTGTTCCCCTAGCTGGTTTAAATAACATATCAGTGCATTGATGTACTCTATGATCAAAATCTACTTTTCCCAGACTTCTCTCACGTTATGTCACATTCAAAGGTTAGCAAGGAATAGATGTTGAAGCCCTATTGAAAAACAGATGGTCCACACCCAAAATGTAAAACACACGGCTAATTTATTTGTTCCTATGGATGATATATCTTTAAAAAAAAAAAGCTGCTAATTTCATTGGTTAGACTGGTATTTATCCTCACCAAATTAAATTGGTTATGATTGTAGTTTTCTTAACCAAAGTTAATCAGATTTGAGGGGCCAGCAAAAAGCTCACCTTGCTCATGATTTGGTTAGACTGTTTTCACTTGTATTCTAGTTCAAGAAGTCTGATCTTTGCTCAAGTTCACAACTTGGAAAGAGAAAGTTCCACCTCCTCTGAGATGAGAGAGCAGGTATTCTTGGTATTTGTGTTCAGCAATTGGTATTAGTGACACAGTATAATGGCAGAGGAGGTGAGGCTGGCAAATTGGGGGTAAGAAAAATTATTGAGCATCACTATGGATACACTGTAATTCTGAAGTGGAAGGAAAAGATCATGCATATTAAGGTAGAAATTTAGTCATCTTTAACGTATTGTTGTCTAATATGTTACTTGCACATTTTACTGCTTTATGTTACAAATCTTCTGAAGGTTTACAAATAGCAAATGCATTTTTGCATCAATCAACCTAGAGTCCTCTTCTTGTTTTTAACATACTAATATCATTGTGTGGCTAAATTGTGGTGTTAATTTTATCTTGTATTGGAACTGGTTATATTAGCCTCATAAATAACAATATCTTTTGCTTTTTTCATATTTTCTGGAACAACTTGTATGAAACAATAACTAACTATACTTGAAAATCTGGTATAACCTCCTAGCAAAGTCATCTGGTCCTATGGTTTCTTGAGACTATCGTTCTTTATCTGTAACTTCAGTTTCTTTATTAAGTTTTTTTTGTAACAATTTTAATATTTTATGTAGCCTGGGAATTTATTCATTTCATCTCTTATCTAATATTTTGGTATACAGTTGTTTATAATAACCATTCTGTGTTCACTAATTTCTGTAGTGTCTGTAATTTTTTCCTCTTTTTCATTTTGGACTATGCACATTCTCTGGGATTTTTCTCCCCTAGTACTAGGCATTCGGCCCAGGGCCTGTTGTTGTTGTTGTTGTTGTTGTTGTTGTTTTAGTTTCAGCAGAAGTCTGTTTATCTTGTTAATCTTTTCAAATAATCAGCTTCTAGTTTGTAATTCTTTCGTGGTATTATTGTGGTTATTATTAATTTTGTTCTCTGTGCGCTTTTTTTTTTTCTTATTTCTTTGGGCTTACTCAGTATGTCTCTCCTAACTTCTTTTGTTGAATGCCCAATCATTTCATTTTAGCCTTTTTGTTTCTTGATAAATGTATTTGAAGCCAGGTGCAATGACACACTCCTGTAATCCCAGCAACTCAGGAGACAAGCAGAAAGATTGCAAGTTTGAGGCCAATCTCAATAATTTAGCAAGACCCTGTTTCAAAACAAAAAATAAAAAACTTTAGGAAAAAAGGTTAGATATAACTCAGTGGTAAAGCATCCCTGGGCTCAAACCCCAGTACCCTCCCACTAAAATATATTTTAATATATTTATATATGTGTGTTATGTAAGCTACAAACTTTATTCTTATTTCTGCATCAACACCCATTGATTTCCTGAAATCACTGAAAATTAGGTTTTTCCAGTCCTATTTGAAGCCAACCGTTTTCAATTTTTCTTTTCTTTTTCTATCTTTTCCATAACTTTGTTTTAGTCCTTGTCCTAGTTTTTGGGTTTTAGATACAAGGAACAGGAAACCCATTCATGTTAAGGTAAAAAAGAGTTAATCCTAAAAAGATGCCAGTGGATCATAACTGAAAAGCTGTCATATACTGAGGAGTTCTCTGACTCCCATTGAGTCTGTCTCTCTACATATCTCTATCCTCTTCTGCTTTGTCCAAAAGCTAATTCCCTCATGCTGTACTTTACAGATGCTTCTTTTAGCCATACATTATATTTCTTTGTCTAACTTCATTAGCATGTCTCCTTACTGCTGTGTCATCCTTTCTCTTTATACCACTACCCTTTCATCTGAGTTTCCACCTCTAATCAGCCAGCTATTTCCATATGTTTTGTCATACTCCTAATAAAGGGAATCTAATTGTCTCAACTCATTTCATAATAGGTAACATCTTTTCATAGTAGATAACAGGCCATTTACCAACCTATATGCCTACCATTATTCAGTACTTATATTGAGGGGTAAGGCATATAGAAAAGGGCTATGTGAGAGCATTTTTTTCTCAGACACGTATTGGTACAACAGGCTCCAACCATCTCTAATATCCCTCTCCTTCTTAAATATTCTGATCCACTCCATTAGTTCCTTCACCTTATACCTTAATTTTATTTTTTTGTCACAGTTTAAAAAAAAAAACAGGCTGGAGTGGTTGCTCAGTGGTTATGGCACTTGCCTGGCATATAGGAGGACACAGGTTGGAACTCCAGCAACATGTACACAGCGAAGTGTTGGAGCAAGGAAAGCCACATGAAAAGCTAAACACAGTTGAATCTCTCTCTCCCACTGCCCTCACTCTTTAAAATAAAATAAAAACAAATTTTGATCCTGCTTTTGTCTGGCTACTATCAACTCATTCTCCTTTTCTTCTCATCCATTGTTCTCAAAAGAGTAATAATGTATGCTGTGTTTCACATCCTGATCTGTCATTAACATTCCATGTCATTTAAATCAGGCTTCCTCTTCTATTATGTCCCTGAAACTGCTTTCTCCAGGCGTACCAGGGATATTCTACTTGTCATATCCATGGATATTTTTCAGTCCTTACTTCACTGCTCTTTCCTCAGTTATCTAACCTTCACAGAAACTTTCTACTCCTTTGGTTTCTATGAAGATACACTTACACAGTGCAGTTTATCACCTTCTGTCTATTCTTTTTTCCCTTTTGTAGACTTTTTCTATGTCCCATCTTAAATGTTGATATTCCTCAGATTTTAAACCTCACCCTCCCCTTTTATAACCTATAATCTCCACTTTTATAGTTTCAATTATAACATACTAGCTATTGGTTCTAAAATTGCCATTTTTCAACCTGAATTTCCTCATCAAATTTCAGATTCATATAGCCATGATCTTTGGACATCTCAGTGTCAACATGTCCTAAACCAAATTTATTGCTGCTGGTTTGAAATTTGTTCCTTTTTGTTTTTTAGTTATTATTTATTTTGTTTTTGTTTTTGTTTTGCAGTGCTGGGGATTAAGCTCAGGCTCTTGTACATTATAGGCAAGTGCTGTACCACAGAGCTGAACCCCAGATTCTCCCTTTGTATTTTTTTTTTCTTTTGTTGATTCACTAGTCAGGCAATCTAGAAGTGTGGAAGTCTTTGTAGTCCAGGGTTGGAAAAGATGACACACATGCTATCATTCCCCCATTCCATGGCCAGAACAAACATAGGACTTTTAAATAGAGATGCTGCCACTACCTCTTCCCATTCTCATAATAGGCACATGACTCTCATAGTTACAGATTCTAAAGAGGTTCAATGACATCACAGAATCCTTTTCTACATGATGTTTCAGGCAACCACTATCAGTCAGTTAAGATGGGAACCCTGCTTCTTCTCCACCACACCAAAGAGCTTTCTTTCCCTGTGCCTTCTAGTTGGATTTAGCTCAATGGGAAGCATACAGAGAAGATCAGAAAGTGGGAAGAGTATGATATTAGGGTATTCTTACAGGGTTGCCAAAGAATGAATGCATCCCTTTACTGAAGGACACAACACCCATCAATATCTAAATGCTGTTTTTTCCTGTTTTAATGATTTTCCACCATTGCCAGCCCTGGGACCATATTCTATTCCTTATCAGCTTCCCCAAATTTTACCCATGTCTTTATAAAAGAGTTTTATGAAAAGTACCTAATTTGGATATACTGTCTTGTTTTCTGCCAGGACCCTAACTCATATAGCATATCAATTAAAACTTATGTGTCATTCCTTTCCTAGATTCCTTATGTCATAGTCATACATTGGCCCCATACATCATATAATTACTATAGTGTGCTGATTTCAATCTCAAATGCAAGTACATCACTGTCCTTTATTTCACTCTGAGTATATATCTATGAAATAAAATGTGTGAAACAGAAAAAGAGTGATAATAAGATAAACTGTTTAGCAAAGGTTGACAACCTTTGATAAACTGAATACATGGTCTACTTGAATATATTTGACCTTATTCTCTGGTTACTTTGAGAATATGCATCTTGTAGCCCCTTTGTTTCTGTTTTCTACTTCTTTTTTTGTTTTGTTTTGTTTTATTTGTTTTTCTTAAAAAGAGAGGGAGAGAATGAGAGAGAAAGGGAGAATCAGTTTTATTTTTCCATCTTGCCTTTGTTTCTCTGACACTTAGTTGTATATGTGGTACTAGGGTTCAAACTGAGGTCCTTGTCCATGCCAGGCAAGTGCTTCAACCACTGAGCCACCACTCCATTCCCAGTTTTCTACTTGTTATATTTTAAAAGATTATTGTGGTATTTGGTTTGGTTTGCTTTGGCTTGGCTTGGCTTATAACTGTAGAATATCTTATCAAATGGACTATCAAATGGAATCCTAATATATAAAATAAATCAAAGTGGAGCTGGTTCTAATTAAAACAGGGTTAGCACCTAGGACACACTAAGAAAATTACTTCTCAGCATCTATCATCTATATATATATATTAAGTGTTTGTATCTCTCATCTATTCTCCATCTCTAACTCTACACCATCCTGACACTGTAGTGAACTGGCATTTGTGGAATATTCTCATTTGATCTTAGCCATAAAACAGTAATAAATAGCCTTCTGCATTTTGCTAATAGAGAGTTTATCCTACCCATGTTCACCAACATAATCAAAAACTAATTATACTCAGATCCTTGCTTGCATTCCATCTGGGCATAATGATTTTCAAGAAGAGTTCTTGTTTCAAAGCCAATTGTAATTTCCATCTATCATGAATATTGGTTTATTTATTGTATTGATTTATCATTGAATTCAATAAATTTACCTTATGAACTGTGGGAAAACATTGTTTGCCAGAAGAATCTCCCATATTAACATAAACTAAATTTCACTATCTGGCAAGTATGATCTCATTAGCTCTTTTACCAACTCTTTTGTAGACCTGCTGAAGCGTAAAGTATTTACTTCATATATTATATAAATTATATCTCCCTCATCTTCCATTTAATCTCATTTTAAGGATATTTGGATTCTAATTCTTTTCTGCATCCATTCTTCTAAATCAATGTCGATGATATCATCTTCATCCTATTTAAAGGGAAATAATGTTTATTTGAGTAGATCTGCAGAGAAAGCCTTTTGATCCACCAATAGAGAATTCTCTCTAGATTGGCTTTGTGCTTTGAGTGATAAATCTGTAAATGGTCATCCAGTCAATAAAAATATATTTGACTTTTGAGTTATCATCTAGATTTTATATTGCTATCTGGTCTTCAAGGAGATTTTGAATAACTTTGCAAAATGCCTTCTTGAAATCGAATTTGTTGTGTCTAGAGCATTTTTCAGAACTGCCAGCCAAGTAATACTTTGGAAAAAAATGATTAAGATTAGTCTGATAGGACTTGTTCCTGAAGAAACCAAACTAGCTCATAATTATCATTGTCTTTCTTTCAAAATTCATGTAAAACTATCTATTCATCAATGCCTCTTAGAAACCTTGCAAAGTTTAGCAGCCTGTTTTATGACCTGGCTGCCCTATAATTTGAGGTCTCCACACTCTTTTCCTTTAAGAGAAAAAAGATAAAAGTAATTTCTACACTAGTTTTTCAGTCCTCCAGCATCACTTCTCTCTCTCCACCACCACTCCCCCTCTTTAGTTTTTTAAAGATTATCATCACCAATCCACTCATTTTATCTTCAGGTTCTCTCATTTATTCCTTTCAGGAAATTGTGTGAGTCAAGATGCGTGACCTTAGAACAAATAAAAGATTTACTACTCTTTCTTCACCTGAGCTTATGATTTACTCTTCATGAAAGTTTTTACATTCAAATAATGTTAGACTTACTGAAAATTTTCAAAAATAGTACAGAGTATTCCCATATACCCTTTACCTATTCTGTTAATGTTACGATCTTGCATAGTCATAAGTATCATTATCAAAATTGAAAAGTTAGTATTGCTACTGAATACAGGCTCATTTTCTGTCTGCATGTGGTATTGGGGATCAAACCCAGGGGTGCTTCATGTACAGCATTTTTTATTTTTTAATTTGAGACAAAGTCTTGCTAAGTTACCAAGGCTGTGCTCAAACGTATGATCCTCCTGCCTCAGCCTCCTGAGTTGCTGGGATTGTAGGTATGTACCACTGGGCCCCTCTAACTATATCGACTTCACTTACCAAACTGTAGACTTTGCTCTGATTTCATCAGTTTTTCCATTAATGTTTAGGATTCAGTGCAGGATTCCACATTACATTTAGTTTTTATGTCTACTTAGTCTGTGCCAATCTTTTGGAACTCCTTAGTCTCACCTTATCTTTCATGACCTTGATACTTTTAGCACTATTAAGGTATTTTGTAGAATAATCCTCAATATGAGTTCATCTAATGTTTTCTCCCAATTAAATTGAAATTGTACATTTAGGGACAAATACTTGGAAATGATGTGCTATTGTCAGTGCATTATAATAGTGGCACATGATGTTGATAATGTTGATCACTTCTTTTAGGAAGTATTTGTCAGGTTTCTGCTTTGTAAAGTTGCTATTTTCCCTTTGTAATGAAGCAGATATTTGAGACTACCAGATATTTTCCTCTTAAACTTTCACTGACTAATTTCAGCATTCATTGATGAATCATGCCTGCTACGATTATTGTTGGATTCTAAAAGTAATTTTCTATCTTCCTCATTCCTTCTACATATTATTAATAGAAATTATTCCGTAAGGAAGAGTTTTTTCTTCATTTATTTTAGCAGCTTTATTGAGATATGATTAACATAATAAATAGCACATATTTTAAGAGTACATTTTGATATTTTAACATATTTGAGGGACTAGAGCAGTTGCTCAGCGGTTACAACACTTGCCTGTCATGCACGAGGGCACAAGTTCAATTCCCCAGCACCACATACACAACGAAGTGTCAGAGCAATAAAAGCCACATGAAAAACTAAATAAAATTGATTCTTTCTGTCTCTCTCCCACTGTCCCTTTCTCTTTTAAAAAAAAATTTTTTGAAACCATTGCCACAACCAAAATAATGAACAAACATAACCACCAATATTCCCTTATATTCCTTTCTAATCTCTCCCTCCAGTTCTCCCTTCTCCTTTTCTGTCCCCAATTACTATACTATTAGTTTGCATTTTCTGACATTTTATATGAATGTAATAATACAGTACATATTCTTTTTTCATTTGGCTTCTTTCACTCAGGGTAATTATTTTGAAATTTCCTGTTGCTGTTTCATGAATCAGCAGTTCCTTTTTTTGATAGGTATGTTCCTCTATATTAACATACGACAGCTAGTTTCTCTCTGTTGATCTATTTATAGATATTTAGATGTTTTCCATTTTGGCTGTTACAAATGGTTATTCTAGTTTTCCTGTGATTAATGTTAACAAAATTTATCTTTGTTCATACTTTTAGCTTTTGCATATTATGTTATTATATTTAAAGTGTCATTTTTATTGGCAACATGTGCTTAGATCTTGCTTATTTAATATAATCTGACAATCTGTGAATTTAAATTGGAGTGTTTACATCATTTACATTTTTTTAAAGAGAGAAGGACAGTGAGAGACAGAAAGAATCAATTTTTTTTTAGTTTTTCACATTGCTTTCATTGCTCTGACACTTAGTTGTGTACATGGGTGCTGGGGTTCAAACCTGCGAACTTGCGCATGCCAGGCAAGTGTTGTAACTGCCAAGCCACTGCTCCAGCCCCTCAAAAAAAAATTTATTGAGTTTTTCACATATCTTTCATTGCTCTGACACTTAGTGTGCACTTGGGTGCTGGGGTTTAAACCCTTGTACTTGCACATGCCAGGTGAGCACCATAACCACTGAGCCACCACTCCAGCCCCTACATCATTTACATTTAATCTGGTCACTGATATGATTAAGTTTAAATGTGTTTTTTTTTTCAGTTTGACCCATGTTTCCCATATTATATTTGTCCCAACTCTACTTTGTTCTGTTGGCTCATTAGCAGTCAAACTCGTTGTTTTAAAATTTCAGTCATGTTTTAAGGTTAAAGTATACATTTTTAACTTTTCACCATCCACCTTGAAGTGATGTGATAGCACTTTATTAATAAAACTAGAACCTGAATTAGTGTACCTCTGTTTCATCCTATCTGCCTTTTATGGTATAGTTGTTATTATTTTACTTTCTCATGTATTATAAACCTCATGCTGCATGTTTTTTATTTAAATAATCAATTCTCTTTAAATTTTTAAATAGAAGAAAAAATATGCTTACCCATGTAATCACTTTCATTTTTTTTTAAAGAGAGAAGGACAGTGAGAGAGAGAGAGAGAGAGAATCAATTTTATTTAGTTTTTCATGTGGCTTTCGTTGCTCTGAGATTTTGTTGAGTACTTGGTGCTGGGGTTTGAACTCAGGTCCTTGCACATGCCAGGCAAGCACTGTAACCGCTGAGCCATCGCTCTAGCCCATCACTTTCATTTTTGAAAGATATTTTTACTACATATAGAAAAGCTTCTGGATTTGATGAAAATTATACACATGCAGACCCAAGAAGCACAATAAATCTCAAGCAAACAAATATGAAAAAAACAGAACTACCCTAAGTCACATCATAATCAAATTGCTCAAACCAATGATAAAAAAAAAAAAAAAAATTTGAAAAAGCAGCTGGCTGTAGGATGAGTCATGTTGTAGAAAAAGAAAGTTAAGGATCATAGCAGATTTCTCAATGAAGATATTGTATGTGAGGGAACAGTGGACTCTCATCTCTAAAGTACAGAAAAACAAATATAACACTTTTCATGTATTTTTTCCTTATTAACATATATTAATTGTCCATATTAATGGGGTTCAGTCTGATTTTTCCATAAATGCATACAGCATTCACTAATCAAACATAACCACACATTTTTATACCACCTCCACTCTTGCACCCTTCCCAATCCTTAGTAGTCATTATTCTATTTTCAGGTTGACATTTTATTTATTTATTTATTTTGGTTTCTATATATGAGAGAGAGCATACAGTTTTTGCATTTCTGTACCTGACAGATGTCACTTAACATAATGGCCTGTTCCATCCATTTTGCTGTAAATGACAACATTTCATTCTTTTTGTCTGAGTAATACTCCTTTGAGTATATATACCACATTTTGTTTTTATCCATTCATTTGTTGATGGGTATGTAACAGCAATTATTTCTTTTAAAAATATCCCCTGCTGTCTTCTCTTATTTGAAGATTCCAGTTACATATATAGTAGACCCTATGAATTATCCTAAAGATCAGTGGATCACTGATGATCTGTCCATTTTTTTAGCCTTTAAAATTATTTTCCCATTTCCTTTAGTTTTTATTGTTATGTCTTCAAGTTCACTAATCTTCTGTAATATCTAATTTCTGTTAATTTCCTATACTATATTGCTCATTTCAGACATTGTAGTTTTCATCTTTAGAAGTTCATTTATCTTTGCAAATGTATTTTGCATATCTATTTTTTAACATAGAGTACGGTTATAATAAATATTAGTGTTCTTATCTGCAAGTTCTATAGTCTCTGTCAGTTCTGTCTGATTCAATTAATTCTTTTAACTGAAATTTTCTGTTTTTAATTAATTGTAGGTTTGCATGCAATTTTAAGCAAGAATACAGGGAAGTGAAATGTGGTGGCATATGCTACTTGAGAGGCTAAAGCTAGAGGATGACCAGTCCAAGCTCAGCCTGGAAAACATAGTGAGATCCTATCTTAAAAATAAATAAATAAAGGAGGGCTTCAGATTATAATTCAGTGATAGCATGCTTGCCTGGTATGAACAAGGGGAAAGAAGGAAGTAGGAAGTTTATGTACCTTCCATCAAGATTTGATTTTCCGGAGGCCCGAGCAGTGGCTCAGCCATTCCAGTGCTTGCCTGGCATGTGTGAGGATGTGGGTTCAAACCCCAGCACCACATACACACAGAAGTGTCAGAGCAATGAAAGCCACATGAAAAACTAAATATAATTGATTCTCTATTTCTGTCTCTCTCTCTCTATCTCTCTCTCTCTCATACTGTCCCTCTTTAAAAAAAAAAAAAAAGAGAGAGAGAGATTGAGTTTCCCTAAATGATAACATCTTGTTAAAACTGTAGTAAAAGTTTACAACCACAATATATTGATGCCATACACAGATTCTGTTCCTATTTCCCCAAATTTATATATATTCATTTGTGGGCATGTGTATATATTGAATTCAGTAAAATTCTATCCCATATGTAGGTTCAGGGGCTGTTAGAAATGAAATCAAACACATGGTCAGTTGTGGGTGAGCAAGGCAGAAAATTTACTTCTGCCAAAGGGTGAAAAAAAAATGTGCCCCCAACAAGGAAATGAAGGGTTTTTAATTCCGACCTGAAGCAGTATTGCCCTTTGCTCTAATTGGAGGAGCTCAGGTGCACAGTCTGCGAGATTGGCTATGATTAGGTGGAGGCAGGTGCAAAGAGAAAGTAGGCGGCAACTGGGAGAGAGTGGAGGTGGGGTTCCCTGTACACGTGATGAGGGTCACAGTGATTCAGCAAAGTTCACCAGAAGAGGATGGGCGGGTACGGGAAGGGGACCTTGGAAAGAGGTGGGCGGACACAGATGAGGGAGTTACTATCTTCAAGGGGGAGAGGGATCTAAAATGGAGATAGTGGGTTATATATCACAATCTTTCGAGTTTGACCGAAAAGACATACATCTTATAGGACCCACTTCCACAACCAGGAACCAGATTAGTTCCTTATGCTGCCCTTTAAATCCATGCCCACCTCTATTTTGCCACCACCCCTAATCCGTGCAACAAGTAATCTGTCCTCCTCTTCTAAAATTTTGTCATTTCAAAAATATAATATAAATGAAATAATAGACTGTCATATAATTTTTCAAATTGGATTTCTTCACTAACATAATTCCCTATAAGTTTATCCAAAATTGATCATTCTCCTCATTGTATGTTATATTTTCCTGCTTTTCCACAGCTGATCCTTTTTATTGGATGCTGGACATTGTCTTTTTTCCTTGTTCTATCCTAGGTTTTTGCTTATCCCTGTAAATATTCTTCAGCTTTTTTTCTGGGATGCATTTAAACTGCTTGGAAAAAAAAGAATTTGATCCTTTCAAACCTTACCTTTAAGACTGATTAGACGGTGCCAGAACAGTGTTTATGTCTCTTTAGTTCCCACCACTAAACAAGGCACTTCTGTGTATTCTGCTCTTTTCCATGAATTAAGAAGTATTTTAGTTCCCAGTTCTTTGTCAGTACTGTTCCCTCTACCTTGCAGGTGCTTCTTTCCTCAGCCTCAATTTTTTCATGTGCGTGCCATTATGAATATTCTGGTGAATACTCAAAGGAAACCTCTGCAGTTCTCTGCATTTCTGTGTGGCTGTCCCTTCTTCAGCACTTTGTCCTATAAACTCACCTGGAGTTGGTCTCCCTTGACTTATCAGATACATTTCCTCAACTTAGAGGGTCAACTGAGCTCCAACTAAGTTCACCTGCCCCGCATGCATCCTGGAAATTCTCTTTCAGTAGTAAACTAACTAAGTTTTAGGACTCATCTCATTTGTTGACTGTTCCCAAGCAATCACTGTCTTTCAATGATGTGTTTCATACATTTTTCCTGATTTTTGTCTTTTTTGTGTTTTGGGTTAGTTTTGGTTTGGGTTTTTTTTTGTTTGTTTGTTTGTTTGTTTGTTTTTGTTTTTTTGCTTCTGGTTGGTTTTTATTGTCATCATCATCATTTCAGGCAAGAGGGCCCATCTGATCTCTGATCTTTGCTCCTTCATCTTGACTGGAAGCTAAAGTTCTCTATGGTTTAGTCTTAATTATATTTACTTTATCATTTAAGGTCTATTTTCTTTGATCAAGCAGATCACAGCAAAATATTCTTTTATTTCATTTCTTTGTTAGTGTTCCTCCAAGTAAAAGTCTTTTGCTTATTCTTCTGCTTGTGCCAGTTGTAACTTTGAAGGTTCATAGCTTCAAGATTTTCTATAGGTTTAAATCATTCTGGACTTTAAAAACTTTTTAAAATTTCATCCACATACTTTTTTATTTTCCCTCCCCTCTTTTTATTATTTCTTCCTTTTTTCCATTTGATAAATATTTTTTAATTAGAGCATTATAGTTATTATACATAGTGGTTGGGTTCATCCCAATAAAAATCATACATGTGTGGAATTCAGTTTTAGTTCACTATATACCCTTTTCCCTGTCCCATCATTCTCCTTCCTTGACTCTACTAGATTTCCTTTCAATCATATGTTTATTTTTGATTGGTTCTTTTTACTTTTACAAAAAGGCATTCAGTATGTTGCTTTGGGTTTGTCATAGTCTTTATGATGTTTAAGTAAATTCCTTCCATCTCTAGCTTTTTCAGCATTTTTAACATGAATGGGTGCTGAATTTTAAGCTCTTTTGTGCATTGATAGAGATGATCCTGTGATTCTTCTCCTTAATTCTATTTAAGTGATGAATTGCATTTACTGATTTGCATATCTTGAAAGAGCCTTGCATCCCCGGGATAAAACCCACTTGATAATGGCGTGTCATCTTCTTAATGTGTATTCTAGTGCAATTCACTAACATTTGGTTAAGGATTTTTGTATCTATGTTCTTGATCTGTAGTTTTCTTTTTTGTTATGTCTGTCTGGTTTTGGTATCTGGGTTATACTGGCTTTATAGAATATATTTGGGAATGTTCCCTCCTTCCAATTTCATGAAAAAGAATGTTTTAAAAAGAGAGGGACAGTGATAGAGAGAGAGAAAGAATCAATTTTTATTTAGTTTTTCACTTGGCTTTCATTGCTCCAAGACTTGGTTGCGTACATCGTGCTGGGGTTTGAATTCGCATACATGCACATGCCAGGCAAGCGCCGTAAGTGCTGAGCCACTGTTGTAGCCCCTCATAAAAATTTTTGAGAAAGATTGGTGTGAGTTTCTCTTTAAAGGTTCTGGTAGAACTCAGCTAAGAATCTATCTAGTTCTGGGCTTTTCTTTGTTGGAAGGCTATAATTGCTATTTCAATTTCATTACTTGATATTGGCCAGTTTATATTTTCTGTATCTTCCTGGTTCAATTTGGACAGGTCATATATGTCTAGGAATTTGCCAATGTGTTCTAGATTTTCTACTTCATTAGAATATAAATTTTCAAAACACTGCCTAATGATCCTCTGAATTTCAAAAGTATCTGTGGTTGTATTTCCTTTTTCATCTCTAATTTTGTTGATTTGGGTCTTCTCTCTCCTGGTTAATTTATTGGTCTTTTTTATCTTTTCAAAGAACCATCTCTTCATTGCACTGATCCTATGTATTGTTTTTTATTCTCAATTTCATTAATTTCAGCTGTGATATTATTTCCTGTCTCCTAATGATTTTGGATTTGTTTGTTAGTCTTTTTCTGAAACCTTGAAGTAACATATAAGCTTATTTATTTAGATTCTATTTTTTTAATGTAGGCATTGAATACTATAAATTTTCCTCTTAGAACTGCTTTCATACTATCCCAGACATTTTGATATGTTTTATATCTGTTCTTCTTTGTTTCCAAGAATTTCTTGACTTCTACTCTCATTTCTTCCTTGATCCATTCTTCATTTAAGAGTATTGTTGGAGCTGGAGCTGTGGCTCAGCAGTTACGACGTTTGCCTGGCATGCATGAGTACACAGGTTCAAACGCCAGTACCACATACACAACAAAGTCTTGGAACAGTGAAAGCTACATGAAAAACTAAATAAAAAACTGTTTCTCTCTTTCTCTTTCTCTCTCTCTCTCTCTCACTGTCCCCCTCTCTTTAAAAAAAAAAAAAAAAGTATTGTTATAGCTGGGTGCAGTGGTGCACACCTGTAATCCCAGTGACTGAGACAATAGGATTGTGAGTTCAAACCATCCTCAGCAATTTAACAAAAAACAATTTATCAAGATCCTGTCTCAAAATAGAATATAAAAAGTGCTGGGGATGTAGCTTAGTGGTTAAGCAGTCCTGGGTTCAATCCTTGGTACAAAACATAAAATAAAGTAAAATATTCATGTTCAATCTCCATGTGTTTGTATTATTTTTCTTGCTGTCAACTTCTAGTTTCATTTCATTATGATCTGGTAGGATGCATAGGATTTTATTGATTTTTTTTAATTTACTAAGGTTGACCTTCTGACCTAGAATATAGTCTATTTTGGAAAAAGTTCCATGAGCTACTGAGAAGAGGTAAACTCATCTAGAGATAATCTTTTAGGTGCATTCAATTTATAGTTTTATTTAGGTTGGAAATATCTTTATTTATTTTATGTTTTGATGATGCATCAATTGGTGATAAGGGATGTGTTGAAATCTCTCAGTTTTATTTTGTTGGAGTCTGAGATTCAATTTCAAGGACTTTTTTTTATGTAATTAGGTGCACTAGCTGACATTGGGGTATAAAATATTTGCTATCATTATATCTTCTTATTGGATTGTTCCCTTTACCAGGATATTATGACCTTCTTTGTCTCCTCTTATTACTTTTTACTTGGAATCTGCCTTGTCAGAGATGAGAATAGCTACACCTCCTTGTTTTCAGAATCCGTTTGCATGGAATTTTTTTTTCCATCTTTTTACCTTCAGCCTATGAGTGTCTTTGCCTATGAGACGAGTCTCTTGTACACATCATATATATAGCTGAATGCTTTTTTTCATCCATTCTGCAAATTATGTATTTTATTTGGGGAATTGATACCAGTACATTCAGTGCTAGTTTGGATATGTGTTTGTGATTTTCTGTCATTTAGATTTTTTGCTATATTTAATAGTCTTGATTCTTCTTTAGTCAATTACTCATCTATTGATCTCACACTATTTGGGATCTTTGAGATTTATTTTTGTGTTCCTTTAGGTGCATTTTATCTTCCAGTATTCTTTGTAATGCTGGGTAGTAATCATGAATTCTTTTTAAAATTTGTCATGGAAAGTTTTTATTTCCCCTTCATTTGAACTGAGATTCCCTGATATAGCAACCTTGAGCTGGCAGTTTTCTTTTAGAGCTTGTAATGTCTCATTCCAGGCCCTCCTTGATTTTAAGATATGAATTGAGAAGTCAGATGAGAGTCCTGTTGATTTACCTCTAAATGTGTCCTGATATTTCTCTCCTGCAGCTTTCTTTGTATTCTTTCTTTATTGTCTATGTTAGGCATTTTGATTATGATGTACCTTGAGGAACTTCTCTTTTGATCAGGTCTTTTGGAGTCCTGTATCCTTCCTGTATGTTGCTGCCTCTCTCATTTCTGCTTTGGGGAAAGTTTTCTGTAGCTATCTCATTGAAAGTGTTCTCAGTGCCTTTACCTTGCATCTCCATGTTCTCCTCTACCCCAGTGATTTTCAGGTTTGGTCTCCTGAAGTTATCCCAAGTTTCTTGTATATTGTGGCCGTGTTTTATGTTTTTTGTTTTTTTCCCTTTTTTGCATTCCGTATACTCTAGTTCATGTATCCTGTCTTCAAGACCTGAAGTTCCGTCTTCAAGGGCCAAAGTTCTATTTTCATCCACTCTAATCTGTTGTGAATGCTTTCAAGTGATTTTTGTTTTGTTCTGTTTTGTTTTCAGTACTAGGGATTGAACTCAAGGGCGTTTAACCACTGAACCACTTTCCCAGTCCTTTTTATTTTTATTTTGAGGCAGGGTCTAAAATTAAGACATCACTAATTTGTTGAGGCTGGCTTTGAACTTGTGATCATTCTACCTCCACCTCCCAAGTTGTTGGGATTACAGACATGTGCCAGCATACCCAGGTCAAGTGAATTTTTAGTTTGATTATATCTTTAATTTTTAGGAGCTCTAATTTTTCGTGTGTGTGTGTGTGTGTGTGTGTGTGTGTGTGTGTAGAAAATGTTATTGCCATGCCTAAGGCACAAGTACGTAAAAATAATTATTCTAAATTAAATGTAAAAACATGGGTGTTTTATAGTCTGGAAGCATCTGATGAAAACCACTAGCCATTGGATTAAAGGAATATGAGATTATGTAAAGCACCCAGTGGCCAAAGTCACTGCTGATATGTCAAGAGGTTCCCTGGAAAAATCTATGACATTCTGTCCTTGTGGATGGATATTAGAGATTGGTAAAGGATATGGTTTTTACTAATTCCTGAGGGAGCCCAGACTCCAATAGAGCATATACATTAAGACCTGAGCATGTTTTAGGCTATGGAATCAAACAACTGAGTCTAGAAGGAACCTTTATGTTCTTCTTGTATTTTAATTCACAAATACTGGTAAAACTTTTTATTATGGAAAATTTTAAGCATATGTAAATCCAGAAAGTCTAATATAATCAATCCTATGTTATCCATTTCCCTACATTTTTTCTAATTTCATTTTTAATTGGTGCAACATAGTCTTACATAGTGAAGAGATTCATTGTTCCACATTCATACATTCACACATAATGACAATGTAACTTGAACCCAGTCCTTACCCAGGAAAACCCCCACCTACTCCTCAGTTTCATACCTCCACTGCATTCTCCCCAATTACTAATAGTAATATACACATATAGTAAATTTTTTAGAATTTCCTAGTTTTAAATGTCTGTAGGAGGATTATTTAGCTTCTCAGGGGATTAAAATATACCATACAGTATTTATAGCCTCCCTTTCCTCTACCTATCCTTTCCCTCTCCCTCCCCATTCATAACTAGACTGCCTACAGATCATGTGTTATTCTGACTTCACCACTCCAGCCCTCTTTGAAGTTTTTCCATTTCTTTGTTGTAGTGGTCTTTTAGTTCACTGAACATTTTAAAAATCAGGTTTTTATAATCTTTCTCTAAGATTTCATTCACTTCCATATCAATGGGATCCTTTCTTGGGGGATTGTGAATTTTGTGGGGAGATTTGTTTGCATGTTTCCTCATGTTTTCAGAGTTCTGGGACTTGTGCATCAGTTCAGATGAATTCTCCTTCCTCTTGTTTATGTGTGTCCTTTTGTTTGTAATTATCGTATTTGTTCTGGGTCTTCTCTCTGTTTTTGATATATGAGTAGATGTCAAGGGATGATACCTGAAAATCCCCTCTGATTGTTTCCTCTTGCATCCTGGTTTTTGGTTGGGTTTTAGTTTTGTTTTTGTTTTTGTTTTTATGAGAGAGGGTTAGTGAAAGAGAAAAAGAGAGAATCAATTTTATTTAGTTTTTCATGTGGCTTTCATTGCTCAGACACTTCATTGTGTACATGGTGATGGGATTTGAACCCATGTACTTGCTCATGCCAGGCAAGAACATAACCCCCAAGCCACCACTCTAGCCCCACGGTTGGGATTTTTGGCTCCTCAGTTCTTTGGGTTGGAGTAATGTTCAGGCTCAAGTGGGACTAGATTGTGTGGGGCATGAAATTCACTGTTACTTGGTTGAAATGTGCATATTTTTCAGCAGCAGAATCTCTACTCTGTGATATTTAGGTGTCCCAGACTCTATCCAGCACCTCTTACAGGAATGGGGAAGCCAATAATAGCATGAGCATTGGTGGGGTCATCATTTAACAACAGTACCAACAATAAAAAAAAAAACTGTAAGCTAGGTTAGGCATTTGAGATCAGGTGTCTATAGTAGTGTCCATTTTTAATCACAACAACTTGAATAGGTGGGGATTACATAAACTATGTAATTTCTGGTTTTAGTGGAATAATAGTTTCTTTTTTTTATTAGATGGATATAGAGATACAATTGAGGGGGAAACATTATCAAACATTCAAGAACCAATGTACATATACTTAGTTATCCGGGGCTAATGGCATATCATGGATGCCCAGCTTGGGTTCCCCCTGTTGCTCTTTCCCCCAGAAGAACTCCTGAGTTAAATAGATATCTCGTGGAGGTCAGAGATCTCCTTCTGAGATGATTCCCCCATATTCCCACCCTCCAGTCTCCTAGGAGTTCTTCCTACACCCTCCCCC
>PVKS010013532.1:0-50538 GCA_004027875.1 Aplodontia rufa | reverse complement strand
TTGTCTGGATGTACCACAGTTTATCCATTCTCCTGTTGATAGACATCTTGGTTGCTTCCACTTTTGGGTTGATTGTGAATAAAGATGCTATAGATATTTGTGTTAGATGTGGTTTTCCAGTCAATTAGGTAGAGATACCTACTGATTACTGTGTCATACGGTAGGACTGTATTTAACTTTACAAGAAACTTCAAAGTTGTCTTTCAAGGAAGCTGTACCATTTTTACCTTCCATCAGCAATGAATGAGAGTTCCTATGCATCCTCGTGCTCAGCAGCAACTGATGTTGTTGGGTTTGGGATTTAAACTATTCCAGTAAGAGTAAGATGGCATGTCATTGCTTTCATTTGCAATTCCCTAATGATAAATTATAATAGCCATCTTCTTCTAGCCTTTCCCCATATTCCAGTTTAAAAATGGGTTTGTTTCTTTTATTGATGTTGAGTTTAAAATTTCTTTGTATATTTTGGATTTAAGGCCTTTATCAATATGTGTTTTGCAGGTAATTTTTTCCAGTCTATGGCTTGTCTTTTTCATCTCCTAAAAGGGTCTTTTGCATAACAGAAGTTTTAAGTCTTAATAAATTCTGTTTTTTTCATGCATTATGCTTTTCGTATTGTACCTTTAAAAAAAGTATCACCAAACCCAAGATCATGTAGATTTTCTCCTGTCCTCCTATTCCCACAGCATTTGCTGAAAAAAAAAAAAAGATTGCTTTCTTCATTGGTTGTTTGGTTGTCAAAAAAATCAGTTCATTGTATTTATATGAATATTTCTGAACTTTCTATTTAATTTCATTGATTATTTGCATCCGTTCTTTTTTTTTTTTTTTCTCCAGGGCTGAGGACTGAACTTGGGGCCTTGCACATGCTAGGCAAGCGCTTTGCCACTAAGCTAAATCTCCAACCCCGCATCCGTAGTTTTTATCAGTATCATATTGTACTGATTACTTTAGCTTTATAGTAATAGACATTTTGGCAACCAAGTCTTGTTTTCAGTTGGTTCTCTTGTGATTTTTTTTAGTTTCACCATTCATAAAATGACCATAACTTCTAAGACAGTATTAAATAATGGTAGCTGCATAACCAGTGATTCTCAAACATCAGTGTTTGCACAATTCACCTCTTCTGATGCTTGTTTCTCATTCAAACAATTTGAAGTCCTTAAGAACAAAAACTTTTTCCAGAGAAGAAAATTTTCATTAAGCCTATAGATCATTTGTTGCTTGAATTTCCAGCCTACCTACAGATTTTTGGACTGGCCTGCTCAACAACTGTATGGACCAATTCCATAAAATAAATCTATTAACATGTGAATATATATGTCCATCCATCCATCTAGTTCTGTTTCTCTGGAGAATCCTGACTGATGATGCAGCATGTAAAAGAAATAAATTTAACCAAGAAGGTAAAACTCTTGTGGATTGAAAAATACAAAGCATTGCTGATAGAAATTAAAGAACTAAATAAATCAAATCTCATTGTATGCAATAAAAGACTTAATAATGTTAAAGTGGCTATATTTCCCAAAATGATCCACATGTTCAATGAAATTCTTATCAAAATATCAATAATATTTTTTGCATTAATGGAGAAGTCAGACCTACATTC
The DNA here is from genome assembly GCA_004027875.1 of Aplodontia rufa. Classification (NCBI taxonomy): domain Eukaryota; kingdom Metazoa; phylum Chordata; class Mammalia; order Rodentia; family Aplodontiidae; genus Aplodontia; species Aplodontia rufa. Next base: position 48,929 of record PVKS010013532.1, on the reverse strand, counting down.
ACATGGAGGTTAGGCATGAGCTCAGCCTCACAGACATCTACTCACCAGGCTGACCTGGCTACAGCCACTGCCAAGTGCCCAAGCTGCCAAGAGCGGAGACCAGCAATGAGTCCTCAATACAGCACCATTCTCCAGGGTCATCAGCCAGCTCCTTGGTAGCAAGTTGATTACACTGGACTGCTTCCATTATGGAAGAGGAAGCACTTTGTTGTTATCAGAATAGATACTCTGCATACAGATTTGATGTCCTTGCATGTAATGCTTTTTCCAAAACTACCATCCAAGGGCGGCCACACAGCATTGTTTCTGATCAAGGAATTCACTTTACAGTGAATAAAGTACAGCCATCCATCCATACTTAAGAAATTACTGGTCTCACCATGTTTCTTATGTTTCTCTCTTTTGTCTCCTCTCTGCCCTTGGCTGGTTTAGGGCCCACAGATTGTAAGCTTAAGTGTAGGAAGAGAAAAGAGAATAGCAGATAGGAACCCAGGACACCCTTTATAACATTATTTTTTTAAAAAGAGACAGAGAAAGAGAGAATAAATTTTATTTAGTTTTTCATTTTGACTTTGGTTGCTCTGATACTTTGTTGTATACCTTGCGCTGGAGTTCAAACCCGTGTCCTCATGCATGCCAGGCAAATGTAAGTGCTGAGCCACTGCTCCAGCCTCCGTTTGCAACGTTTTTAAACTAAGTTAACAGGTTCTATCCAGTTCCAGGAATTCCTAGTTACTATAAAGATAGCAATTTCTGCATCTCTTCATAAGAATTTTAAAAAATCTGTAGAAAAGCGAGGGAGGTCAATAATATATCCTTACATGTGAGGGCTTACCTACCTTGGTATCCAGTCTTAATTCCAGGCCCCCTCTTGCTGGTGGATCTAGGACTGTTTGGGCCAGGCATGGTTCAGGAATAGTTTGGAGATGGCCTTCCTGCCTTGTCCTTTCTCAGAGGGGCCTCAATTATACCCTTCAAAGAGCTTCATCTTTCAGAGGTGGGGGTGGTAGGTGGGTAGGTCCTGGTTACTGTGGCTCTTCAAGCAGCCGTAGCCACACTTCCCAGCTTTTAGGAATTTACATTTAAACCATGCTGGAATATAGGTCAAAAATTTCTGGTGTTCTGAGATCTCCCGGGACACATTATGTCGCCCACTTTAGCATGTAACCAGGGGCTAAATACCTACCAATAGATTCCATACGGAGAGCTGGGACATGATCGCGTGCTTTGTTTGCTGTCCTCTCGGAGGTGGCCAAAAAACAAAAATCTTTAACAATTGTTTAGGGCTTTCTCAAAATTGTCTTTTAAGGATGATACCTCATGTACTGTCTAGAGATGTTGTTGGAACAGATGTTGTGAGAGGCTCTTACACTTTCATATGCCAAGAATGCCCATGTATCCCCCAGGCATTAGCACAGAAAATCCTCAAACACATTCATAGCACTACAGGGCATTGCCTTCCACTTGACCCTTCCGTTCTCTTGATTGTTCAATGCACAAGGGTTATTAAGAAGCTGAAAGATGATTATTACACTCTATTGTGGCTGCCAGCTATGCGCTGGCAGATTTTTGAAAACAGATTCAGGAAATCACTTTAGGTTAATGATACAATAGAATCAGGAATATTTTAGTCTTAGAGTAAGCCAGCCTATTTTATAGAACAAAATCTGGGATGAAGTTACCCTTGTCTGGCAACTTGACCTTGGACTTTTTTTAACTACTTGTGTCACAGTTTCCTCATCTAAGAAGTGGCAGTTATAAAAGTCCTCACTTCCACAGGGTTGTGGATAGAATTAAATGAGACAATGGGTGTAAAGTGCTTACCCCATAGTAGGCCACCAAAGATTTAACCGTTTCCTGTAGGTTAAAAATGACAGACTTAACAAGTCTGTCATTAGAGCAAATGCTTGTTCTTAGTAGTTAGGATCAAATCTTTAGAATTCTGTTGGAACATTTTTCATCATCTCTGCCTGTATCAGTCCTTTCAGTGAGAAGCTTAACTCATGTGAGGAAGATGGCCCAAGCAAAAGTGTAGAGCAGGGGCTGTCCTGCTGAGGACTGCTGGTTAGTCCAGCGTGCCAGGGAACTTGTTAGAAATGCCCTCAGACACCGGATTGGAAACTGGGGGTAGAGCCCAGCACTCTGTGCTTCAATAAGCCATCTGGGAGATTCTGAAGGTCAGTGTTGAGGGCCACTGTCCTAGAGCCATCAGAGATAAAGTGTTGATAAAAAGCAGCCTATTGGGGCTGGAGCACTGGATCAGTGGTTGGAGCACTTAACTAGTATGCATGAGGACCCAGGTTCAAACCCCAGCACCATGTAAACAGCTAAGTGTTGGAGAAACAAAGGTCAGCTGAAAAACTAAATAGATTGTGTTTTTTCCCCATCTCTCTTTCTCCCACTCTCTCTCTCTTAAAAAAAAAAAAAGCCTATAGTCACTGCAGGAAATTTATGGAGGTTTATGATTCCAGTCCTGAATGTTCAGCTGCCTGCTGGAATCTCCACCACTGCCCTCTTCCCTCCACTCTGTCTCCTCCTGGGGCATCCAGGGTTCGTCCCACCAGCCACTCCCCAAATTCTTCTCTCTTTTTATCCACCCAGACACCAGAAGCCAGTTGATTCCATTTCCTGAATGTTCCTCCTCCCCTCAGCCTCCACCTCCATTCTGCTTCTCTCTGGGTTTAAGATGATAGCATCACATTTTTGTTGGGTCTTCTGATCTTAGTTCTTTAGTTTTCCTGCTCTTCTCTCTATACCACCACAGTGACAGGGGATGGATGGTTGGGCAGTAGAGGAACGGTTGTTCCATTGCCCGAAAACCTTCCAATGCTAGAGACGCCATCTTTACCATGATATATTCTGGGTGTGCTACAACTAGAGACTGTTTCCAGCCTCCCCTTTCAATGCCACGAGCTCCTTCCGCGCGTTCCATCTTCCACCTTGTCCACCCTATGTGCTCTTAGTCCCTTGCTCTGTGTTTGTCCTCTGCTTTCCTTGTTCTTCCTATTCTGCATGCGAGGTTCCATTTAACAGCTCAGTTTCAACATCACCAGTCCTGGGAATCTCAGAGTTTTCCAGCTGTCTTGCTTTAAAAGGCATTTGCTACTCATATGAATGGTTTTTCTACTAGACTGTGAGCTAGATCTCAGGGCCAAAAATTAACAGTCATTCATCTTGGCATCTCCAGAACAGTGCTTAGCACTTATTAAGTAGGTGCTTAATAAATGTTTGCTGAAGAAATGAGAGTGTGTGAGAGAATTTTCCTTGTTGGAAACAAAACCCCAGCTTCCCAGGCATAGCATATACCTTGAGAGAGCATTTATGTTCTGGATCACAGCCGCCGTTGAAGAGGAATAGGTCTCTGAGGGGAACCACGGGGGAGCTTGGGCAGGTGAAATGTAATTATCCACAGTGGCCCTGAGCCAAGGATTCACAGAGCCACAGCGAGGCCAGGGCTAAACACAGTGGATATGACCTTCATCTTGCATCCTGTCTGAAGAGCAGCTCCTGGAGCCCCCTAACAGCGTGCTGGGGCCTGAGGTCACACACAGGAAAGAGGCAGCTAAGCCCTACGACCGGGCTGAGCTGCACCGTGGCCCTCCGTTCCCTTCGGTCTAAATACACAGCCTGGGCGGGAAAGGTAGCTGGCCAGTGATCTTTCTCTCATTTCGTCTGCATGGTGGCATTCTGCACAGCCCAAGTTAGCAACATGCACTTGCCTTTCAGGATGACCCTAGCAGGTAATGATGGCATTACATCACTGGCAGCCAGTTTCCTCACCTTTTCTGTGTGAGTGTGTGTGTGTGTGTCTTTATGTTTATTTCTAAAAACAGTAAATCTCTCTATCCAAGTTACAAAGCAACCCATGCACAAATGCAGAAAATTGAAAAACCTTTTTGCAGCTGACTGTAAATCCTTTCTGGAAGAAAATGCAGGTTACATAAAAAGCGACTGCCTGGGACTGAAACTCAGGAAGTGTGACTCCAGGGTCTGAGTGGAGAGACTGACTCTCCCTGGGGAGAGGGTGGGGGCAGCAGAGGCCAGCATAGCAGGGACTCCTGAGCCTCCTGGTTTTTAATATAACTAAAGCTGTGGAGCCTTGGAGCTTCCACAAGTAAATGACCTTGGAGATGGCCACAGGAGACAGGCAGAAGAATGCGAGTGGAGAACCAGGCACGTCCTTTATACAAAGCAATCTCACGTTTTGTCTGTATTGTGCCTTTCAACCATTCTCCAGACAAGATTTTATGCCCAGAGCAGAGACTTTCCCTAAACAGCAATATTCCTGTATGTTCCACTTTTCATTTCCTCCATTCTCCCGCCAAAGGTCTCCAAGCAATTTACAAACTGCAGGTTGTGTTTGCAGTTCGGACCTTAAAGTTTATCTGTCTTTTCCTCCTCACTCTTGCTTTGTCTTTTACGATTGTGATGAAGAGGAGGAAGAGTGGGGCGACCAAAGCTCATGAATGTATATGAAGCCGTTGAATCTTGTGGGCGAGGTGCTTGTACAGCCCCACCTTTTAAAATTCTTGTCTTCCCCATCACCAGAACTGCTTTGGAGTCTTTTCCTCCACTTGCAAAAATTCATTATTTACTCCTTTACTGCATCTGTTTGCAAGTCTGCAAGGCCCCTCTGGGAAGCCCAGTTCTGGCTCAGAGCCCCTGTAATGAAGCCTGGCTCACTCTACTTTGATATATCTCATAGCTACTTCTGCCCAGGGGGTAGAGTGTGTGCCCATCTCTTTTTTGGAAGGTCAGACTGACTGAGGACAAAGGATTTTAAATTGTGCTCTGTGGAATCCTGGAATCCTGAGTAGGCTGCCAAGAGTTCTAGGAAATAACAATAATAAAGCTGGCCACAAACAGTCTTTTATTTTTCAAGACACTCTGATTTTGGTTTGGTTGTTAACCTTTCTCTGGGGTTAAAATACATATCTAGTGCAAGCAGACCGTACTCCCTGAAGTTTGTTCATAAAGTTTGCTGTGGGTGTGGAAAGAAAAGGTTTGAAGGATCTTGATGAGATCACTCACTGGGGACATTCTCTGGTAGTGACTTGTCCCAAATATGAGGTTTGACAGTGGTTTGTCTATTTGCCTAGAATGTCAGCTCCAAGGAGATATTGCCTGGAAATAGGCAGTCAGTAAATAGTTGTTGAATGAACAAATGAATTTTCTGGCTGCTGTATGCTTCTGAGGGCTCTACCTGCAAGTTAATTCTGCGCCAGATCTTGTGCTTTTGGACCAAGGGAGCAACTTTACTGTACATGATTTACTGTGTATGCTTAGAGTCAGAACTAACCGGGGCCAGGTGGCCCCTGAATGACCCATTGGCTGACCTCATCTTGCTCCCCAATCTCTGCAGTTGCACAAAACTTGCTCCCAAGGGAGTTCCGTTCAGCCTTGGTTTTAACTTTTCTTTCCCCTCCAGTGATGACTCCTAGCTTCCCTGATTCAGGGGCAGGAGTTTGGGGATCTGTCATCCGTGGGTTTTACTCTAGAGGGCTGCCTCTTCTCTTAATTCCAGAGTCTTAGCCACCAGCTGAAATGACCAGATCCCTGGGAACAGAAAGCTCTGCAGGCTGGCTGCTCCCTGGAATATGCTTCTCCAGCTAGCCAGACCTTTGTCTCGGAGAGCTGAGTCCATGGGTATTGGGGCATGATGTGAGTTTATCAGGGTGTGACTCAACTTCTCTCCTAGAGTGACCCATAATGCTCTGAACCTTCTTGTAAGAATAAGGTCAGGCCCAAAAGCACTTAAGCAAAGCTTTTATTGGGATCGAGCGCTCTCGGGCAAATTCACGGGGCAGGTAGAGTGAGGGCAGGTAGGGTAAGTGAACCACCCCCTCATGGTCAGGCTGGGTCCTTCAGAGATTGGCTAGTAACTCCCATCAATCCTCATTCATTATGAGACGCCACTGGGGCTTGTTTGCCAGCATCTGATTGGTTGTTCCTTTCACCTGTGCATAGGCTGCCTGACGCCTCACCCAGCTGCCTCGAATCAACCTAACACTCCTATCCTCAAACTTCCCAGGAAAGTCAAGCTTCTTATGCTGCAGTTTAGAGGGAAGGGGGCATCCCTAACCTCCACGTAACTGGTCACAGGAAAGGTAAGATCCGCTCAGGTTCCTCAACTAATGCAAGCGCAGGGAGTGACTCCCTGCTAGGACCCCAGGGCCCCCGGCTTGTTTGCTGTCTAAGGTTGCATTTGGAACAATCGCACTGCACAAGTGGCCTGCATATTCTTTATTCCAGTTACTTTGGGAAAAGCACTCAGGTCGAGAGAAGCTGGCTTCTGAGAGAGCTCTGCCTCTTCCTTCCAAGGGGAGTGAGGGAGAGTCTCCCAGCGTGGTGGGAGCCCAAGTCCTGGCAGTAACTTTTGGTGAGGGCTGGGGCAAGTGGCCCTGAGAGAGTCTCCGGGTAGGAGAGACAGGAGTAAGGGCTTTAGAGGAAGCAGTGGCTGGAACTGAAGAACAACAAAGGGGTGCAAAGGACATTTTAAGACTATTATTTGGGTTATGATTTTGATCTTTCAGTGTTTTTTAAAAGACAAAAGGTTCACATTATTTTTGGCTGCTGGACTAGTTCAAATGGACTGAGACCCATGCTTGAATTGAAGCCCTTGGAACCAAGGATTGCTTCAACAAATCCAGAGTGCTAAATCCAAGATACGGTGTGAACAAAACAGACCCACACCCCTTCCCCAGGGGCTTGCTGGAAGAAAGTAAGTAAAATAGTAGAGTGTGTCATAGAGAATAAAGTGACAAGTACTATTTAAAAAATAAAGGCAGAAGAGATTGATAGGGAATTCCAGGGAAGGAACATGCTGCATATTTCAGACACGGTGTCCTGGGAAAGCTTTTGAGAGAAACGACAGGAGGAAAGATTTGAGGCTGCGAGGGGCTGAGACTGGCAGTCTTCTGGGGTAAAGAGTTGGAGCTGGGGCATGTTTGGGCACCAGCCAGCGCGGCTGGCATGGAGAGGGTGGCAGGAGATAAGATCCAAGAGGTACAGAGACCCAGCCATGCAGGGCTTTGCAAACCATTCCAAACCTTCACTTTTGCTCTGGAGAGCTCTGAGCAGAGGAGAGAGAAATACAAAAGTTTTAAAAGGAGTAGAGGAGAAGGGGAGACAGATATAAGGAGCCTAGTTAAAATTAATACAGGGGGCTGCAGCAGCAGCTCAGCAGTTACACCCTTGCCTGGCATGCATGAGGACACGGGTTCGAACTCCAGCATAACCAAGTGTTGGAGCAACGAAAGCAACATGAAAAACTAAAAAAAATTGATTGTTTCTTTTACTCTCTCTCTTTCAAAAAAAACCCAAAAATCCTGGTGATAGATGAAGAGGGCAGCAGTGAATTCAGAGAGGAGGCATTGGAGGATTTGTTAACATTATACATTCACCTAGTAGTTGGTTTTTTAAAATCAGTTTTACTTATTTTTCATCTGGCCTTTGTTTCTCCGACACTTCGTTCGTACATCATGCTGGGGTTCGAACCCGGGTCCTTGTGCGTGCCAGGCAAGTGCTATAACCGCTGAGCTGCAACTCCAGCCCTCTATTAGCTGTTTAATGTCATTTGATAAATAATTAAGTAAATATTTATTGAGCCCTTAAACAGATTGCAAACTGAAATGGAAGGCAAATAGTTAACGATCATAAACTCATCCAGCTCCAGAGGTCTAAGAAACCTCAAAAAGGGCAAGCTGGCACCTTTCTCATAGAATCGATTGGGAAGTATAAAAAATGAATGTTTGATCAGACCAGGCCTCATTGCAGAAGACGGAGCAGGGGCAAATGTCCAGAACTGAGATTGTTTTTCAGCCTCTCCGTTTTCTCTTTTACTCAGGGAATGGGACTTTTTTCTCTGGCATCTATCGGCCAGAATCCATCTATCCTGAGGGTCTGATTTCTATCTCAGTAGGCAAATCATGGAAGGCACAGATTTTGCCTTGGAATCAAGCAGGCCTTGGACTTTTCCCTAGGAGTCTTGGCCTCTGGCCCTTGTTTAGCACCTCTTGTCGTCTGTCTGGTTTCATGACTCACTCAGTACTCCAATCTCTTGCTTCAGTGACCTGCTCATCTCTACCTGATGACCCATTTGTGGCTGTGCCCAGTTTTGTTCTTTCTCCATATATCCATCTCTTGTACAAAACAATTATACCAGAGTCTCATTTCTCTCCCACTCCAATCTCTCTCTAGAATATTAGTCCCAGCCCATAAACTATCTCTGCTGCTTTCCCCTTTTCTGCACAAATTCTTTTCCTCTTGTTCATAGTTCTCACACTTTTAATGCTGGTATCATCTTCCTCTTCTTACATTCTCTTTCTCTTATTCCCACCCCCCTCTATCAGAGAATCAATTTTATTTAGTTTTTCATGTGGCTTTTGTTGCTCTGACATTTTGTTGTGTATGTGGTGCTGGGGTTCGAACCTGTGTCCTCATGCATCCAGGCAAAGCACCATAACCACTGAGCCACCACTCCAGCCCCCCTCTCTTGTGATTAGCCCATGATTCACAAAAATGACTAGGAGGGACTGATTGGAAAATTGGAGAGGAAATAATACTTCTGGGAGCGAAGGAAGAGAGGCTGTGAATATTTATGCTTTATTATTTTTCCTTGGCCCCATCTGTGTTTCTCATGACAAGCAGGGCTCCGAGTTTAGATTTGATCTGGACTATACAGAGCCCTTCTCTTTCTTTTAACTGTGTATTTTAAACTATGTAATTTCTTGCCAAAGTCAAAGATTTTCATTCTTCAGATTTTGAGTTCGGATTGACAGCAGTGTGAGCTTCTTGCTTAACCAAATTATTATCTTCCTTTTATGTGGCTCCATCAGGTCATGACATCTTGATTCATTATGTGTCATTTCCCATGGGTCCAAGTTTTGATCCACTTGTGACTTCAAATACCACCTCTGATCTTATGGCTACCAATTTTGTACTTTGGGCCCAGATATCTCTCCAGATTTAAGATCTATTTAGATTGTCACAAAGCTGTCACTCTTTTGTAACTGTTACAAGATTCAGTTCCAGTACCATAATTATCTGACTTTCACCTAAGATATGTCACTTAACTTTTTTTTTTAAGAAAGAGGGGACAGTAAGAAAGAAAGAGAAAAGTAATTTTTATTTAGTTTTTCATGTGACTTCCATTTCTCCGAGACTTTGCTGTGTACGTGGTGCTGAGGTTTGAACTCACGTACTCGCGCATGCCAGGCAAGTGCTGTAACCGCTGAGCTCCAGGCCCCGTCACTTAACTTTTGATCTGATATCTCCTCTGCTTAAAATGGGAGAGAAAATTAATACCTCCAAGGGCCTGATGGGAAGATCAAACCAGAGGGGGATGCAGATGGGCCTCATAACTTGTCTTGGATATAAAAAAAAGTCCCCTACCAATCATTGCTTTGTGAATTGTGTTTGCAGCTTCAGAAGACACCAGGTAAATTTAGACATTGCCCCTGCAATAGACATATGTTGCCACCAGGTGGCAGGAGAAACCTGTGATCTAATCAAGGAGACAAATGTTCCAAGAAAGAAAATAAATAAAATAAAAGGAATACTGATTGTTAAATGCAGACAAGGCCTTAGTGGTTATTAAATAAGCAACAAATCTTATTTATTCACAGCATCCCCAAATAAACCGAATGTAAAGCTCCCAATACAATGTGTTGCAAGAATTTTTAGCTTATGCTACTCAGTTTCCAGCTGAACTCTTAAACAGGACCCCAAATAAACAAAATAGATGAAAGTGGCCCTACTCTTTCTGAAGTATTTTATAAGCTTGCTGAGCGATAGTTCCCTTAACCCCTAGTCTTTATCCTTGAGCCACCTCCGCTGAACTCCAGGTCTTCATGGGACAGTTTAAAACCGTTGCTTTAATAACTATATTTTCCTATCACCCTTTAAAAATATGCCTTTATCATTGTAAAAAATATAAACTAATTTATAAAATATAGAATTTTATGTAGCTTATATAAAATATAAGTTATATATACATAAAATTTATGTAAATATGTTGATTATACCATTTATAGATTTTATGGCATATAAAATATGGAATTTATATAGACTATATAGAATATGGAATAGATAAACATACATTTAAAATTCAAAAAAATGGAATTATCTTTTAAAGTACTTAAAATGCCTAAAAAGAATATTCTAAACATTCCAAGCTGCTCTGCACCTTTTACTTGAACTGGTGGAAATTTTCTTCATTGGTTTCAGTTCAAGATGGCAGAGTGAGCCCAAGCATCCAACCTCTTCCACCCTTGAAAGTATCAACATGAATAAGTTAATTTAGAGTAAAGGAAAAAGTGTGAAAAAATAAATGACTTCATTGCAAAGGGTGGTGTGGCATATTAGATTGAAAGTTTTGAAGGATTCTAGAAGAGGGTATTGTGTTTAAACTTGTAGGCATGCCAGAATGCAGAGGGCCAAGTCAGTCCAGTCCCAAGAAAGCAGCAGTGAGGAGGGGGCAAGATTTCAGTGGAAGCAGGGAGAGTCTCCCACCTCCTGAAGTCTAGAGTCTGGAGAAACGCAGAATAGCAGTGGGCCGAGTGGCCATCCTGGAGCTGCTGAGCAGACTGAGCAAGCTGTCTTGGGGGACTGTTGCTCTGCTTCCCTTTCCAAATTCCCCTCATTTAGCTCCCTCTGGAGTCTGCCCAGACAATGGGTATCTTTTCCATCAAAGGCTGAAGGGAGAGAACCATTTCCTAAAGAAATGGAAAATACACATGCAAGAGGCTGACTCACTACCTGGATGGTGGTGATTCAGAATACAGTCTTTCCACAATCAAGGGGGTCAGTGGACTGTGGGATGGTTCTGCCTGCCCCCCCCCCCCATTCTCACACTCTGAAGAAATGCCCTCTAAAGAGAGAAAGCTCAGTCCCTCCCCTTGCACCGAAGATGCTGGGGCTGCTCATCACTCTCCCTTAATCCACCTAGACTTTCTTCAGAAATGTGAGTGGATAACCAGTGACCCCAGACCACCATGAAGAGAATGGGCTACAAGAAACGAGAACAAGCCAACAAACTGACCTTGGAGCACACAGGGATAATACAGGGAAAAGGAGGGAACTTGAAAAGGACTGTTAAAGATGTGAGTTATTCAAGATGATGATCTGCTCATGGAATGAAATAAGTATATTGTAATAAAGAGGCAATCAGCGAACCAGGAAGATTCCGTGGAGATGAGTCTTAAATGAAGGCAGGCACAGTGCTCAGCTCTAGGGCGCCATCTATCTGCAGTCATATGAATGGAGCTCGCGGGGTGGTGCACGGTGCTGCGGTGTGGCCACAGTGAGGGCTTGAGTGTGTAGGTCAGGATTCAAGAGCAGCCTATGCAACAGGAGAAGAGGTGGCTTGGCCTCCCTGGGCTTCACTTTCCTTCTGGCTATAAAATATTGTGGAACCATGAATGTGTTCGGGGAAGGCATAGCAGGAGTCTCTTCCTGTCTGTTGTTAATTTTTTTTTTTTTAGATGTTCAGAGACCCCCACACGTGGTCCTGCAATTCTCTAGGACATTTTATCTTTGCATTTATAACTTGTTACAACTTTTTTCTCCTTTGTATCTGAAGATGGGCTTCTGAAGGAGTTGGAAAGCACTCTCTTCCATTCCACTACCCCCTCACCCAATCTCTGATAGTCCCAAAGCAATTCTTTCTTGGCAGTGCTTCACTACTGGACAGTATACAGCTCCTTCATAAACATGAAAATGCAGAAAAATCAATATGAGGTTTATGGAAACATTCTGTAGCCCAAGAGAAGTATGGTAATATATTGTGACTAAGCAAATTTACTTTCTTTTGAAATAGCTTTCTTACAAGAAACTAAGCACATTAAACAGATATATCAATTCCAATAAAATACACAAGTATATTTTCTTCCATTAAACTGACCAGGCTGTTGTAGGGAGGGGAGGGGGTAATAAAATAAAAGGATGTAAGGAAGTGAAAAGATATGGTATCTAAGGTAAAATCCATTTAGGGATCAAGAAAGTGGAGACATGATACCATAAAAAAGCAATCAAGCAAGGTAGAAGACAAACTTGAGAAGTTCTCAGAATGTGGAGGTAAAGAACAAAGATAGTAACGCGGTATCAAAGCAGAGGTCAGTGCAATCCACAGGAAGCAGAAACTCACTTCAGGATCAATAGGTGTTCTAGAAAAAAAATCCAGAATGAATGGATTCTGGGAACAAACAGAAGAGATACAAAAAAGCATTTCTGGATTTTAAAGAAGTCTTAAAAGTAAAAAAAAAATTTAAATTTCAGATAATGAAAAGAAGTATCCTATACAAAGATGAAAAAATCACAATCTAGTGCTGATAAAGCAAAAAACAGATTGGCAATACAAATGATGTGCATAGAACTTTCTGGAGAAAGGTGCTGTTCCTACGTGCAGGCACTAGAAAGACGCAGTAAGGTATGTTTGGTCCTGGAGAAATATACCATCTACGTGATATGGCTTAAAAAATGTGTGAGGTGAACTTTATTGAACTTTATTTCAGTAAGCACAGAATGTATTAAGCATACAGATATAATGGTGATAGGTGTGATTATATAGAAGGCAAAAGACTACATGTAAAGGAAATTATACATATTATGTATTTAAGGGAGAAAATAATAGTATCTAAATTTGAAATAAAGGACAGAAGAAAGAAAAGACCAAAGAGCAAGAGAAAAATGCAAGTACTAATTTCCACATTTTCAGTAGATTAGAGTTAATACAATGATAATCTTTATATTTAACAAATAAGTACAAATTTTGAAATTTTAGATGCAATTTGCTACTAGAATTTCAAATATTTGCAGAAGGCAAAAACATAGGGTAGCCTGTAAGGAAAATTAGAATATAAAGGAAATAGAAAAATGAAGCCCAGAAAGCATAAATGGCATTAGAAAAACCAAACAAAACAAGTACGAGAATACATGTGGACAGTGTACATTTTGTATTTAAAGTAAATTAAAACATCAAATTTGATCATAAAATTCAGAGGGGCTGGATCAGTGGCTCGGCGGTTACGACTCATGCCTGGCATGCACAAGTATGTACACAAATGTGGCAGCAACAAGGGCCATGTGAAAAAACTAAATAAAAATGGATTCTCTTTAAAAAAAAAAAAAAGAAATAAAATTCAGTGGTTTTCTATGTGCTTGAGGTATACCTAATCAGAAATTACAGAAAAAAGTCAACAATCAAATAAAAGGGAAGGTATTTTAGAAAAACAGAAAAAGGACAGTGGAGTGCTTAATCATTAAATGAATCACGTAGGATAATTTTATAACGTGTAAGTTGTGCTATAGACCAGTAGTTCTCTAATTGTAAAGTGTGTGGATATCACCTGGTGACCTCCGAGCAGACAGATTCCTGGGCTTAATCAGCAGAGTTCCAGATTCTTCAGGTCTGGGTTGGAGCTGGGAATTTGCATTTCTAGCAAGTTCCCACTGGAAGCTAATGCTGCTGAGGACTAAACCCTGAGAAACACTGTTGGAGTATTTAATAGTAATGAAATTTTATGTGCTGAGGAATAACATCAAAATATACATTTGTATGGCAACATTACTAAAAATACTATACAGATTCAATGCAATATACTTGACAAAGGGGCCAAAAATAAAAGTTGGAGAAAAGAGAGCCTCTTTAACAAATGGTGCTGGGAATACTGGAAATCCATATGTAGTAGAATGAAACTTAACCCCTATCTCTCGCCCTGCACAAAACTCAACTCAAAGTGAATCAAAGACCTAGGAATTAGTCCAGAAACCCTGCACCTACTAGAAGAAGATGTAGCCACAACACTCCAACACATTGGTTCAGGAGCTGACTTCCTAAACAAGACCCCCAAAGTGCAAGAAGTAAAAGTAAAAATCAATAAATGTGATGGTATCAAATTGAAAAGCTTCCTTACAGCAAAGGAAATAATGAAGAGCGTGAAGAGAGAACCTACAGAATGGGAGAAAATCTTTGGCATCTGCACCTCAGGGCTTTGATATCCAGGATATACAAAGAACTCAAAAAACTTAAAGAAAGCCCCAAGTAATCCAGTCAATAAATGGGCAGATGAACTGAGCAGACACTTTTCTAAAGATGAAATGTAAATGGTCAATAAATATATGAAAAAATGTCCAATATTTTTAGCAATTAGAAAAATGCAAATTAAAAACTAAATTGAGATTTCATCTCAGTCCAGTGAGCATGGCAGTAATCAAGAATATGAACAATAAATTTTGGTGAGGATGTGGGGAAATGGGTACACTTATACATTGTTGATGGGGTTGCAAATTGGTATATCCACTCTGGAAAACAGTATGGAGATTGCTCAAACAACTAGGCATGGACCCACCATTTTACCCAGCTATCCCACCCCTCAGTATATGGCCAAAGGATCTAAAATCAGCATACTACAATGATGCAGCCACATCTGTGTTGATAGTAGCACAATTCACAATAGCTAAGCTGTGGAACCAACCAGGTGCCCTTCAAGAGCTGAATGGGACAAAGTATATACACACAATGTATTACTCAGTATTACTCAGCCGTAAGGAAGACTTATGCCATTTGCTGGCAAATGGATGGAACTCGAGACTATCATGCTAAGTGAAATAAGCCAGTCTCAAAAAGCCAAAGCTTGAATGTTCTCTCTGATATGTGGAAGCCAATCCAAAATAAGGAAAGAGCAGAGGATAGACAAGGTGGAAGGAAACAGAGGAGGGAAGAATGAGATAGGAAAATTTGTGGAATGAATCTAACGTACCTACATGAGCATATCATAATGAATCTCATCAGCATATGAACAAGTTACTAAATTTAAAAAAAGTATTAGTAAATAACAGATCAATAGAGCAGAGGGAAGAGAATCAGGGTGGGGGTGAAGGGAAAATACTGGGGACTGAATTAGTATAAGTTGTACTGAATGCTTTTTATAAAAATGTCAGTGTTTATCCTATTAAGTATATCTACAAAGAACAGGGAATAGGAGGAAGGGAGAGGAAGGGGAAATACTGCAAACTGAGTTAAAACAAGGAATACACCAAGCTTTTACAATTATGTCAATGTATATTCTATTGTCATGTATATTAAAAAAACCAGGATGGGTGGAAGGGGGGATGGGGAAAAACTGGGGACTGAATTAGAACAAGTTAAACTTCATGCTTTTATAATTATGTCATTCTATATATTTATACCATGTGTACCTAAAAGGGAACCAATAAAAATATATTTGTAAAAAATCACTTGAAATATAAAATAGAATAAATTTCAGCACACTATTAATATTAAATAGTAATCTAATAAGGGATAGAATTATTGTTTTAATCAGAAATTGCAATGATACTTTGCAAATACAAAAGATAGACTTTCAAGTGTCCATGGAATATTTCTGTTTAATCACAGGTCTATTTTAAATACCTTTCTAAATGTCTGTTTATAAAGATCAAGTCATAAAAATATATGATAGAATTTAATTGTGTGTGTGTGCGCATACCTTATACACGTTGGAACTAGGAAAGAAAAACCAATTTTGAAAAAAGTAAAAATACAGTATTTATAAATAAATTATAAAAAACAAAAGCCTGTGAAGTTTATGAATAATTATCAGAACTGACTCTTATAAAACATAAACTTCTAAAAGTTTTAAGACAAAAGTCAAGAAAAGTATGAAAGTATAGTCAGAACAGTAATGTAATGACAAACGTGCAGACTGCTAAGTTAACGTGGCCAACTGCAGTAATGAATTAGAATTTCTCTAAGAAATGGAGGGATTTACATTATTGCTTTCATAAATGCTGAAAAAGCATGTAATAAAATGTATAAAATCTTATATCTCTTACTAAAAAGCTCAGCCAAAATTATACTTGGTGGTAATCAATTTCAGTGATCTAGAATTTCCATTAACTTCACAGAATTAGTGGGAGCACTTATTACTTTATCAAGAAGAGGGTTTGATTAGAACATTTTGCCCCAATTGTATGGACTGTGTCTCTTGAGTAGTGTGTGTATCGAGCCAGGTTAAAGGTTCCTGGCCTCCTTTATACCTTTGCACCTGTTCCCTGGTGCCATCAACCTGAGGCTCAAGCAGCAAGATTATTTAGGTGATACACATGGCTGCAGCCAGGGTGCATACATGGTAAAGACCTGCCTGGGGTACCTTTTCTCGGGAGAAAAGTGAACCAGAAGGCATTTCTTGGACTCCTTTTGCAACATGTGCAGTTTATGGGTGCCACATTCTGTGATGGAGGAAATGCAGGAGTCGGTTTGGGATGAAAGATGACACAGCATGGACACCCTTTACCGCTGCAAGATCCCTACTGATAATGGCACAGTACTTCCTGCATCTATGACGCTTGGGGCTTTGAGTTATTTCCCTTGGCTATTAAAGGACATAGTGACTCAAAAAGGCTAGATGTGATGATTGGACATCTAAATGCAAAAGAATGACGTTGAACCCCTATTGCACTCAAATGTACAAGCATCAACTCAAAATGGGCCAATGATTCATTGTATGAGAGTTAACACTCTACAATTCTTAAAGAAAATGGGTATAAATATTTTTTTTTTTTTGAGAAGGACAGTGAGAGAGACAGAATCAATGTTTATTGAGTTTTTCACATGGCTTTCGTTGCTCGGATACTTAGTTGTGTATGGGGGTGCTGAGGTTTGAATGTGTGTACTTCTGCATGCCAGGCAAGCGCCATAACCACCGCTCCAGCCCCAGGGGTATAAAACTTCATGGTCCTGAATTTGGCAATGGTTTCTTCAAGTACCAAAAGTATACAAATGTCAAGAGCAGGGCACAGTAGCAGCTGCCTGTAGTCCAGCGTTTGTGCTCTAAAAGTTTTCAAAGAACACCATCAACAAAATAAAAAGATAACCCACAGAATCAAAGAAAATATTTGCAAACCATTTATCTAATAAGGTATTTGTATCTTAAATACTTAAACTCTGCATGTAGCACAATAATAAGATAAATAATGTAATTGCAAATCAATAGAGGAGCTGATATTTCTCCAAAGAAGATATATGAAATGGTTGCTAAGCACATGAAAAGATACTTGCCATCATTAGTCATCAGGGAAATGAAAACCACAGTGAAATATCACTTCCTGCCTAGTAGAAAGGCTATCTAAAAAGGTAGTGATAAGTATTGGCAAAGATGTGAAGAAAGTGGAATTCTCATACACTTCTGGAGGGAATGAAAAATCCTGCCGCCACTTTGGAAAGCAGTCAACTCCTCAAAAATGGGAACATGAAATTCCTACGTGACCGACCATTCCACTCTTAGATATATAAACAAGAAAAAAGAAAATACGTGTCTACACACACAATCAAACCATAAGAAAACGTGTACATCAGTGATGCTCATATCAACATTGGTCAACACAGCCAAAAAGATAGAAACAACTCAAGTATTCATCAACTGATGAATAATACAATAAAATATTACTTAGTCACAAAAAGAAATGAAGTGCTGATGCATGCTATGTATATGAACCTTAAAATTATGCTAAGTCAAAAAAGCCAGGCACAGATGGCCACATATTGGGCTGGGGTGAGTTCAGTTGAGGGTGTGCTTTTAGCATGGGCACAGGTCCTGGGGTTCAATCCCCAGTCCCC
This sequence comes from Aplodontia rufa, assembly GCA_004027875.1. NCBI lineage: Eukaryota > Metazoa > Chordata > Mammalia > Rodentia > Aplodontiidae > Aplodontia > Aplodontia rufa. Next base: position 31,312 of record PVKS010013532.1, on the reverse strand, counting down.
ATAAAACTCCCCACATTTTGCATGATTCCACTTATATGAACAATCTAGAACAGTTAGAAAGCATATTAGTGATGGCCTAGGGCTGGTGGGAGATGAGGAGTTTAGGAGCTAAAGGATCTGGGGTTTTTCTTGGGGTGAAGAAAATAATCTAAAATTGATTGTGATAATGGTTGCATATCTCACTACCTATACTAAAAGGTATCAGATTGTACACTTAATGGGTGAATTATATGGTTTGTGAATTATATCTCAATAAAATTTATAAAAAAGGCTGGACTATTTTAAACATTAGGGTCATACATAGATTCGGTCTATTTAACGTCTCTCTTTTTACATTAAAAATATGTTTTTCCTTCTACATAAGAGTTTTACTTCCTTGTTCACCTTCTACTTTGGTAACCTGATTTTCTGCAGCATCTACAGATTTTCTGCAGCATTTATGGTTCATAGGTGGAATATAGATTCTTTTTTAATTTTTATTAATGCATTATAATTTTACATAATGTTGGGATTAATTGTCACATATTCCTAGATGTGCACAATTCAGAAATACAATTTGTTCAATATTGGCCCCCACATCCCTCTACCTACCTCCTACTGTCCCCTGATCCCTTGCCTTTCTTCTGGGTCTTATATTGTTCCTAAAAAACCCAAATACAGTGACATAATTCTTATACCTATGGAGAACATTTTTTATATATATGGCTAAATTATATTCAGTGACATTTATAACTGGTTGGAATGTATCTTACTTTATCTCAGTTCCAACATTTCCCCTTCTCCTCCCTTCCTATCATCCCTTGTTATTCTTCAAAATATTTGACACTGGGATTAAACATTTGCATTTTTGTACTGGTATGCAGCATAGCTTGTTCAAATATCTTATGAAGTATCTTGAAATTGAATCTCATAAATATTAACATTTTGCATTTTTTTTCCTATGGGTCTAAAACATGAGTTTGTCTACTTTACTCCCAAGCCTGGGTTTAGCTCCAGCCTCCACAAATGAAGGAAACCATTCAGTGTTTGACTAAGTTCACTCAGCATGATTTCTTCCAATGCCATCCGTTTACCTTCAATAGATGAAATATCATTGTTTATAATAGCTGAGTAGAACTCCATTATACAGTATATATATACACCAGAGTTTTTGGATCCATTCATCCAGTGAGGGGCAGCTGGGTTGGTCCCATAATTTAGCTATTGTAAATTGAGCTGCTATGAACATGGATTTTGCTGTGTTGCTGTAATGTGCTGATTCTAACTCCTTTGGGAAAATACCCAGAAGAGGGTTAGCTGGGTCATATGGTGGATCCAACCCTAATTTTTTGAGGAGTCTCCACACTGCTTTCCAGAGCAGCTGGACCAATCTGCAATTCCACCAACAGTGTGCTAGCTTTCCTATCTCCCCACAACCCCTCCAGCATTTGTTATTGTTTGTATTCTTCATTTTTGCCAGTCTGACTGGAGTGAGGTGAAATCTTAATGTAGTTTTCATTTGCAGTTCTCTGATTGCCAGTGATTTAGAACACTTTCTCATGTATGCATCAGCTTTCTCAATGTCCTCTGTTGAGAAGTTTCTGTTTAGCTCTCTGGCCCATTTATTGATTGGATTGTTTGTGTTTTTGTTATTGAGTTTTTTCAGTTCTATGTAAAATTTGGATATTAGTCCCCTGTTAGAAGGATCACAGGCCATGATTCGCTCCCATTCTGTAGGTTGTCTCTTGACTGTTTTGACTATTTCCTTGGCTATACAGAAACCTTTTAGTTTAATGGCATCCCACTCATTGATTTTTGACTGTAATTCTTTCACTTTAGTAGTCTTATTGAGGAAGTCATTGCCAACTCCCATATGTTGGAGTGTTGGTCCTAATTTTTCTTCTAGCAATTGTATGGTAGCTGGTTTAATTCCTAATTCCTTGTTCCATTTAGATTTGATTTTTGTGCAAGGTGAGAGAAGGATCTAATTTTAATTTTCTGCAAGTGGCTGTCCAGTTTGTCTAGCACCATTTGTTGAATAGACTCTCTCCTCCATGTTATATTTTGACCCCCTTTGTGAAAGATCAGATGTTTAAAGATTTGGGGCTTTGTCTCAGAATCTTCTATTCTATTCCATTGGTCTTCATTCCTATTTTGATACCAATACCATGCTGTTTTTTAATACTCCAGCCCTATCGTATAGTTTTAGATCTGGTGTTGCAAAACCACCTGTTTTGTCTTTCTTGGCTAGTAATGTTTTGGCTGTTCTGGGTTTCTTGTTTCAAATGAATTTGAGAATTGTTTTTTCTATATCTATAAAGAATGACATTGGAATCTTGATGGGGATTTCATTGCATCTGTACAGTGCTTTTTGGCAGAATGACCATTTTAATTATATTAATTCTGCCTAACCAAGAGCATGGAACATCTTTCCATCTTCTCAGGTCTTCTGCAATTTCTGTTTTCAGTGTTGGATAATTTTCCTTGTAGAGGTTTTTTACTTCTCTTCTTAGATTAATTCCCAAGTATTTTATTCTTTTAGAAGATATTGTGAATGGTACCGATTTCCTAATTTCTTCTTTTTCCCTATTATTGTTGGCATTTAGGAAAGCTATTGATTTATGGGTGTTGAACTTGTAGCTTGCTACTTTGCCAAATCTGTTTATAAGCTCTATCATCATGGTGGAGTTTTATGAATCTTCCAGATATAGGATCATGTGGTCAGCAAAAAGGGATAGTTTGACTTCCTCTCTTCCTATTCTTATCCCTTTGATTTCTTCCTCCTGTCTGATTGCTCCAGGCAGGGTCTTGAGGACTATATTAAATAAAAGTGGTGAAAGTGGGCAGCCTTGTCTTGTTCCTGAGTTCAGTGGAAATGCTTTCAACCTTTCTCCATTTAGTTTTATACTCGCTGAGGGTTTGGCATATATGGCCTTTACAAAGTTAAGTTCCTTTGATCCCTGTTTTCTCTAGAGTTTTGATCATAAATGGGTGCTGGATTTTATCGAAGGCCTTTTCTGCATCTATTGAGATGATCATATGGTTTTTGTCCTTAATTCTGTTTAAGTGATGAATCACATTTATTGATTTGCATATGTTGAACCATCCTTGCGTTCCAGGAATGAAGCCTACTTGATCATGATGAATTATTTTCTTGATGTGTTTTTGAATGAGGTTTGCAAGAACCGTATTAAGGATTTTTGCATCAGTATTCATGAGGGATATTGGTGTGTAGTTTTCTTTTTTTGATGTGTCTTTTTTGGGTTTTGGTATCAGAGTTATGGTTGTTTCATAAAAAGTGTTTGGGAGAGTTCCCTCTTTTTCAATTTCTTGGAATATTTTCATAAGGAGAGGTGTTAGCTCTTCTTTAAAGGTGTGGTAAAACTCTGCAGAGAATCCATTGGGTCCTGGGCTTTTCTTCTTTGGAAGACTTTTAATTGCTGTATGGATTTCGGTGCCTGTTATTGGGCTGTTTAGGATTTCAGTTTCATCCTGTGTCGTTTTGGGGATGTTGTATGTGTCTAGAAATTTGTCCATGTCATCCAGATTATCTGATTTAGAGGAGTGTAGTTTTTCAAAATACGTTCTGATAATCTGTTTGACTTCAAGAGTGTCAATGATGATCACCCCCTTTTGGTTGGTGATTTTGTTGGTTTGCTTTGATTCTCTCCTTCTTTTAGTTAGATTAGGGGTTGAGAATTTTATTTATTTTTTCAAATAGCCAGCTCTTTATTTAATGAATTCTTTTTATTATTTTTTTTGTTCTCAATTTCATTGATTTCCTCTTTGAAATTAATTATTTCCTGTCTTCTGCTGGCTTTATGATTAGACTATTCTTCCTTTTGTAGAGATTTGAGTTGGAGCATAAGCTTATTTGTTTGGGATCTCTCCTGATTCTTTTTTTTTTTTTTTTTAAAGAAAGAGGGGACAGTGAGAGAGAGAGACAGAGAGAATCAATTTTTATTTAGTGTTTCACATGGCCCTTGTTGCTCCAAGACTTCGCCATGCACTTGGTGCTGGGGCCTGAATCCACGTACTTGTGCATGCCAGGCAAGCACCGTAACCACTGAGCCACCGCTCTATCCCCTTTCCTGATTCTTAATGTGGACACTCAGTGCAATAAATTTTCCTCTTAAGAATTCTTTCATGCTATCCCAGAGGTTTTGATATGTTGTGCCCTCATTCTCTTCCAAGAATTCCTTAATTACTGTTCTCATGCTTTCTTGGATCCATTCTTCATTTAGTAGGGTGTTATTCAGTCTTCACATATATGTGTGTTTCGTGCCATGGTTTTTGATGTTAATTATTAGGGTCATGGCATAATGGTCTGATAGGATACATGGGATAATATCTACTTTTTATATTTTCTGATATTTTCTTTGTAAACTAGAATATGATCTATTTCAGAGAAGAAGGCATACTCTGCCAATTTGAGGTGGAGTATTCTATAGATGTCTATTAAGTCTGTTTGATTTATGGTGTTGTTTAGAGTAGAGATCTCTTTATTATTTCTTTGCTTTGATGATCTGTCTATTGGTGATAGAAGAGTGTTAAAGTCTCCTAGTACTACTGTATTGAGGTCCACAAGTGGGTTTTTTTTTTTTTTTCTCTTTTCAGGGCTGAGGATCAAACTCGGGGCCTTGCGCGTGCTAAGCAACCGCTTTGCCTCTGAGCTAAATCCCTAACCCCTCCACAAGTGGTTTTATGTCTTGGAGTAATTTTTTCTCATAATTGGGAGCATTGGTGTTTGGAGAGTGTGTATTTACTATGGTTATTTCCTCCTGTTGTGTTGTTCCCTTTACTAGGATGTAGTGGCCTTGTTTATCTCTTTTGATTCATTTATGTTTGAAATCCACTTTGTCAGTTATAAGTATTGCAACTCCAGCTTGCTTTCTTGGGCTGTATGCTTGCTAGATTTTTTTCCACCCTTTCACCCTTAATCTGTGGGTGTCACTGGCTGTAAGGTGGGTTTCCTGTCAGCAACATATTGTTGGATTTTGTTTTTTGATCCAATCTGCTAGTTTGTCTTTTGAGTGGTGCATTGAGAACATTCACATTTAGTGTTAGAATTGGTATGTGGTTCTGGTTCATATTCATTGAGTATTATTAGTAAATTCTGTGTTGTCTTCATTGTCTGTTGATAGCCTGTGCTTTTATTGAGTTTCCTCTGTGGATTTTGAGTAATATTAACTTGTACTTGTATCTGGAGTTTATCTTTGAATTCTTTGTGATGCTGGCTTTCTGTTCATGGATGTTGCAAGTTTGTTCTTATCCTGAAAAGTTCTTATTTCCTCCTCCTATTTGAAGCTGAGTTTTGCTGGGTGTAGTATTTTTGACTGTATGTTGTGTTCTTTCAGGCAGTGAAAGATCTCCTTCCAAGATCTTCTCGCTTCCAGAGTCTGAAGTGAAAAGTCAGATGTGATTCTTATTGGTTTGCCTCTGATTGTGATTTGGTGTTTCTATCTTGCCTCTTTCAATATTCTTTCTTTGATTTCCTGGTTGTACCTTTTAATTATGACATGTCTTGGTGAACTTCTCATTTATTAGGCCTATTGGGTGTCCTATTATAAGCTTCCTGGATGAGCATATCTGACTCTATTTTTATATGAGCAAAATTTTCTTTAGCAATTTCCTTGGGAATATTCCTTATTCCATTTGTTTGTGTTTCAGTTTCTTCGTGTGTCCAAATTACTCTTAGATAGTTACTTCTCATTTCATCCCAGACATTTGTAAAATTCTGTTCATGTTCTGTGAGGTTTTTTCTTTTTTGTCATCCGTGTGCTCTAGCTGGCTCAGCCTGTCCTCATTGTTAGAAGTTCTTTCTTCAAGAGCTGAGGTTGTGTTTTCTATAGAAGTTAGTATGTTATTAAATTCTTCCATGGTTCCTTTCATGTCATTGACTGCAGATTTCTGTTACTTCCTTTTTGAGTATGTCTATTTCTTTAATAATAGAGTTTTTCATTTCTTGAGTCTTCTCACTTAGTTCCTTCATTATATCTTCTTTTAGTTCATTGTTCCTTTTAGTAATCAGATCACTACTAATATTTTCAAGGTTTTCATCTTTCCCTTGACCCGTATTCTTGGCATCCTTTCTGGAGGAGTTTTGGGTTTGAGGTGAACCTCTCCTTGTTTAGTTCTTCATTTTGCAGAGCTTCTTGTGGATCTCTGAATTGAAATTTCCTGAGGGGAAAGCAGGCAGTTCCTCAGGTGGTTTTTCCTTGCAAGTCAAAAGGTCAGATGAGCCACCAACTCTTTGATGATCACCTTCTTCCAGATACTGTTGATGCCTGGGTCCTGGTGTTGCTCTACCTTTTGTTTCTAGGCTCAAAGTTGAAAATGTGAACCTACCAATATGGAGACCTACCTTCCAGTAGGACTCAAACAGGCCCCCCAAAAATGTGGGACATCAGTAGGTGGGGACTACTCCAGGCAGGGAAACTCCCCTGTTTGGTGCTGAGCAAGGTTGCTCTAGATGGGGGGTCCTGCCAGTGTTGTCCTGAATACCTTCCTGTGGGACTCAAACAGGCCCCACCAGGAACGCTGGGTTTAGGTAGGCAGGGCTGCTCCAGGCGGGGAACCTCCCATGGTTGGTCCTGAGCAGGGCTGCTCCTGAAGGGGGTCCTTCTGGTGGTGTCCTGAACACCTTCCAGGGGGACTCAAAAAGGCCTGACTTCTACTTTGAAAATCAGCACATATTTGGGCATGGTGATGCATGCCAGTAATCCCAGAGACTCTGGAGAGTGAGGCAGGAGGATGGCAAATTCCAGGCCAGGCTCAGCAACTTTGCAAGATCCTGGATTTGAATCTCAGCTACCAACTTCTTAGCTGAGTGGTGGCCAAGTTCCAGGGTCCTCCTCCTTGTGCTAAATTGACTCACATGACAACTTCCAGGGTCAGGATGCCTGGTTCATATGAGCTTCATTACCATCTTCCAGTGTGACTATGTGAAATTTTCTGACCCTCTCTGTGCCTTGGTTCCCTCATCAATGAGCTGGTCCTGGGAGCACAGCAAGAACACTGGGAGAGGATTCAGGAAGCTGCGGGGCCTCTGCTGCCCAGGAGTGCCAAATTCCTGTTGGACATGTTCTAGTATCTGCTCCTGGTGTATCACACCCGGGGCTGCCACTCTGGCATGGCATAGTCCAATTTGAGGATTCTATATTCTTAAATCTTGCTGAGACCAAGGATCATGATTGCTTCAAACTTTGTCCTGCTTTTTGGAAAAAAATCTATTTCATAAAATCAATTTTATGAAATAGATTTCATAAAATCAATTTTATGAAATAGATTTCATAAAATTTCCTCTGATTTATGTTATATCCAGTCTCATAACTATAGTGATTTTATTGTTTCCTCATTTGGAGCATCCCAGCTTCCAGGTTAGGCAGTTTGCCTGTCCTTCAAAGCATCAGAAATTAGTTGTAAATGCACAGGGATTTTGCCAATCTTAGTGATCTTCAGTAGAATTTCTCTATAAATGAGTTTCATCTAAGTTTATTTGCTGTTTAAATGGAAATTGGAGGTGGAGATATCAGATGTCTGCTATAATTTGCTATCTCAGCTAGTCCTCCTCCTGGTTAAATTTAATTTGTTGAATAGTTCAGTGTAGAATTCTATAGATAGTTTAAGAAGATTGACAGATGTATGGCAGGAATTCAACTACAGAGGCTCCTCAACTTGTGGTGGATTACCTCCCAATAAACCCACCATAAGCTGACAATACCATGAGTAGAGAAAACATTCAATGCCCCTGACCCCCATCCTCATAATTCTGCAACACAGTACCATGTAGAACATTGGTTCTCTAAGTCCATGATTTCATGAATCTGGGACTTGATATCTCCACCAGTAGCCTGAGATCTGACTGCCTATCACTGGACCAGGAGAAGAACAAAATTAAAAGTGTGGTTTCTACTGAATGTATTGCATGTTCACATCATTGTAAAGTTGAAAAACCTTAAGTCAGATCAACATACGCTGGGAACCATCTGTACTGGAAAACCATCTGGAAAACCTCAGCCTTGCAAAAATTCCTTATCTTGTGATAGTGATTGGAGGAAGAGGCTCCTAGGGGGCCTGTGTTAGAAGTCACGTTAGCTAGGTCAGTTGGGTCTAAAATCTGATTACTACCATACATCAATATGAATTCCAGATGCATTCAAGAGTATAAAGAGTGTACAGTCAGAAATCAGCTAAGTAAAAAAGTGTTTTTCCCCCACTAATAGAATACCTTACCAAGTATTGAAGTTACAGAAAAAATAATCATAAAAGTTCCAGGCCCATAAAATGAACATCTGCCTAACAATAAAAGTAACACAAATTTAATAGTGAACCATAGTTTGAATGTATTTGTAGTGAAAATGACAAATTCATGGTTATAGCACGTCATACCCTCATGGAACTTAGGAATCACTTTGGTCAAATTCCTCCATAGGGCCCCTGTGGGACATTAGGTCCACACTGGACTTGTGGCTAAATTGCTATGGGCAGGCCATCAAGTGTGCTGATTAAGAGCACAGGCTTTCAGACTCTAGGCCTGGGTTTGGTTTCAGTGTTACTATGTCCTAGCTGTGCTACCTTGGGGAGCTGAGTCCCCTCTGACCCTCAGTTTCTTCATCTGTAATACGGAGGATAATGACAAACTCTACTTCACAAAGTTACAATGACAATAAAATGAGGTAAAGGATTAAGTTCTCAATCTTCTAACAATGCCTGGCAAATAGAAAGAGCTCAATAGGTGGCACTACCTCATGGTCATCCTGTTAGTCACTACTGTCACCATTCTCTTTCTCCTCAACATCTCCATGGATCACCACCACCACCACCAGTGCCATTACCGCCACCTGTGTTAGAATCCTGAACCACCTTTCCTGAGCTCTTTGGAATCTTCAAGGTGCCTTGGAGAGGTCAGTCTTAGAGGTGGATGGGGTGAAAATAAGGCCAGACAGAGCTGGGTATCGCATGTCCCAGCATTGCTCGGCCCTGGCTTCCTCTCCTGGTTCCTTGGCGTGGCTCTCTCCTCCCCAATTTCAACCACTCCCTCCCCTGACCAATCCTGATGTTCCAGGGCAGTGTGTAATCCTGGGGAGGTTACAAAACTTTCTGAGCCACAGTTTCCTTACTGGGAATCTGGGAATAATAATTCCTATGTCCTTATAGATGCTGTGAGGATTTTACAAGTGCACAATTAAGAAATTTAGCATAGTGGCGGGCAAATTGAAGGTTCTCCAAAACTCTTAATTAATTTTGAGAGAAGGTGACTTGCTCAATGTCATATATCTTATTGAATCAAGGAATGCCCTTGGGCACTCAATGTATCTAACTATCTGAGATTTATGGCCTCGTCTTATGTTAAATATGGAAAGACAGACTGTGGCTTGGATATGCAATGTTTGACCCAGTTCTCTCTGCCCTCCTTCTTCATCCACTTCTGACATTCCTAGATTAGCTTTTCCTCACCTGGTAGTAAGATCCTTTTCACTTTATGTGATGGCTTTCTTCTTGTATTTTTAAATCACCATGACCATTTTTAAAATACATAATTTAAAGAACCAAATCTGACACCCCTCCCCCACGTAACAGTTGGCAAAAACACTAAAAATATGCTAAAACTTAATTTTATGTGTATACTTTTTTTTTTTACCCCCAAAGAAATAATAAAAAATTATACTTGCAAAACATGTAGTGTGGAGCGTGAATCAAGTAATCCAGTTACTTCTGCCAGATGCCTCTGACAGCACCCAAGGAGGCCTGGACTCCTGGGGTTCCCTTGCCTGTGTGTACCCTTTCTGTGGACGCATTTTGCATGTGTGCAGGGTCCTGGATGGATATGGCCCACCCTCTAGTACACAATTACTGGTGCAATACTCAGGACATCTTTTTTAGCTGTTGTTTCAAGCAGCATATTTCTCCCTCAACAGTCTGATGCTGAAGCAGACCCCCTCTGGAAAAGCAAGTCTGTTTCTTGTGCGGCTCCTTCCCAACCCCCTCCCATCCCTGCCATATGCTTTTTTTCTATGTAATTCCCATCTCTTGGATGCCATACGGTTTGGCAGAATCTTGGCATGGTGCTCCGAGATCTGAAACTATGTTGGGTGTGGCATCTGACCACTCTCCCCCTGTCTGCCCTACTTTACTTTCTGTGTTAATATGGATGTGCACAGAAATACAGGGTTAGATTTGTTCCTCTGGTAGTTAGAATCAATTGCATCTCATTGATACTGATATCCTCATTCTGATTTAAACACTGCCTTTTAATTTAAAGAATTTTATTGGGAAGGTATTCTTAGCACATGTTCTCAAATGGCATTATTCTTCTGTAGCTGTAATTCAGTGGGAACGGATTCAGTAGGTGCGGCATTGCAGGTGCCTTGATTGTGAATCCTTTACCTGCGAGTCACGGTGCCACAGTGCCAGAAACAATGAATGGTCACCCTAGGGTTATTGGACACAAAAGATGTACTTGCATTGCGATGGACTCTATGCTGTACACATTCCAAGGTCAGTTGTGAAACACTGGAGGAAGGCCACTGTATCAGCTGACATCTTGTTTCTCTGACCTCTGTCTCAGCAACTTGCCACTGGGCTCCCTGGCTTCTACCTCCTACAGGATCTCTCTTTCCCCAAGTCTTGAGCTCATGATGACTAAAAAATTGTAGGGGCTAGAGAGGTGGCTCAGTGGTAGAGCACCTGCTTGGCATGTGTGAGGACCTGGGTTCGATCCCCAGCACCACAACTAAGTGGAGGAAAAGCAAAAAACCAGGTAAAAAATAAAATTAACTTTCTGTCTTAAAAAATGATTAAAAAGAGAGAAAGCAATCATTTCTCTTTCCCTTAACTCTAGGGTCCTTGGAAGGAATTCAACCTGTACCTCATACCAGTTTCCACCAGGCGGCCACTACTCCTAGATCCCCTCCTGACACATCCTCTAGCCCACTTGCTAAAGTCTGTTGCTGTTCAAACTTTGGTCCTCTGCAGTGGCCAGGAGCTAGTCCCAGGCACTTGTGTAGCTCTCCCTCCATCCATTCATTCTTCCATTCACTCACAGAACCTTTACTGAATCCCTGTGTTCAGGTAAGCAGGCCCTTTAGGCTCAGTGGAGGGGATAGAAAAATCAGAGGACAATTGCACTATATGATTTAGGCTAGATTAGAAGGAACTATAGGATATTATGACAACGTAGAAGGGATTTTAACCCAGGGGCTAAGCAAAGACAAGAAAGGGGCAGTCGGGGAAGGTTACCTGGGAAGCAAACTCATAGAACTGAGTCTCTCCCCTTAACCAGCCTTCTGCTTTCATTTATACTCCAGGACTGGCTTCTGCCTTTCCTTTACTGGTTGTCCTTCTAATGCTTTGATACCCCTTTTGAATTTGGTTTAAATTACTTAACTCCCTTTGGCCCTCCCTTTCCATTGCCTGGGACCTTCCAGAGCTGGGTCAGCCTTCTCTTGACCACTGAGCTCTTTGACTTCTGAGCCTTGCGCCATCCTTTTGATAGTTAGACTGCCCAGCTTAGGTATGTGGAGAACCAGATTTTGGGAGCTGGGCTCCTGCCACCTGCTTGTCCTGAGCTAGCCCTCTTCTCTCTAACTCTACCTCTGGCTTCTCCTCCCAGCTCAGAGTCCACATTTAACAACCCCCTCCCTCCTCTAAGCTTATAGCATGCCTTACTTCTGAGCACATCTGATCTAGGAATATAACCCGCTTATATACTGAATGAACTGAACTTGGTAGAGAGTAATCTAAAAAAAAGTTTGTTTTTTCGCTCACTATGGCTCTTTAAACTGGCTCTGTTGGAAACTCCTATTCTGTTCCTAGATAATATCTCAGGCAGAGATTTTCTGGTAATTTAAAGTATCATAACAGACTCATTTTTGGAGTATTAAAAATTTCAATTTGATTTAAATGAAACTTCACCTTCTCACCCAATGCTAAGTTTGCCCTCTAATCCCCGGCTGGGGCAGACACAGGCTCAGCTTCCTGCTTTGGGGAAGAGAGGCAGACTGTGCTCCCAGCTCTGTTTCCTCCTCCCCACTGGCCTCCTGCCTCTGGATGGGAGGGGAGGAGGGGAAAGAGGGAAATCTCATTTGACAGCTGCTGGCACGACTGGGCCTGAGGCTGTCTGTGTGGCAGATGTCCAGATGCTCAAGCAGATTCTATGAGCCCTTCCACCCTGGAATCTCGTGGATGATGCGTTCCTGGGCTGGTCACCAGCAATACCGCCCTCAGCTGCTGCTCAGAGCAATGCCTCCAGATGTCCTGCTGGAACCCCCTCCTCCGAGGGGTCCTTTCAAGATGGCTTAGCCGCCCGCAGTGAAGTCCACCCATCCACTTGGAGAAACCTGCAACCTTGCCTCACCTTCTGAGGAGAAGGAGCTTGTTCCCAGTGGCCATCCCTCTCCACGCTGCTGTCCCCAGCAGCCCTCTGGGATGAAATGGGACTAAGTACACACCTCATCCCCCCACTGTGGAGAGAAGGAAGATTCACACATGTCCTGGGCTGCAGAAAACTTCCTTCAAGATGCCTGTTTTTTTTAAGAGAGAGGGACAGAGAGAGAGACAGAGAAACAATTCTTTAATTTAGTTTTTCATGTGGCTTTCATTGCTCTGAGACTTCGTTGTGTACGTGGTGCTGGGGTTCGAACTTGCGTACTTGCATGTGCCAGGCAGGTGCCATAACCACTGAGCAATGGCTCCAGCCCCTTTGAGATGCCTTTTACTCTGACTCTCCTGAGCTTGTCTAGGTTGACAGTGGTGGTGAATCTAAGAGATCCAGGTCCTATTTGTGACCACCTCTCAGCTTTAAGGATGAGCCAGGGTTCTGAGACATCAGCAAAATGACCATTTAACAGAGACACACTGTGGTATTTTTCTTTTCTTTTTTTGTACTTGGGATTGAATCTGAAGGTACTTAACCAGTGAGCCACATCCCCACCAGACCTTTTACATTTTATTTTGAGACAGGGTTTTCCCTAAGTTGCTTAGAGCCTCGCTAAGTTGCTGAGGCTGACTTTGAACTCCTCCTGCTTTGGCCTCCTGAGCTGCTGGGATTACAGGTGTGCGCCACTGTGCCCGGCCTGTGGAGTGTTTTATTAAGAAGAGGTACTATAGGAATCATGCAGCTGTAGAGATGCCCGAACTTTACTCATGCAGATTCGGGAACCGAGATGCCCTCCCTGGCAGATTAGTTGGCACAGTTGCACTGCTACTGCCTCCTTGGTGTGAGTTTCCCAACATGTTTTGAGCCTTAGGATCTGGGGGAAAGCAGCAGGCAGCAGGAGTCCAATGGGAAGGTGGATTTAAGCCACACCTGCCATCCACTGTGGGCCGTACAATGCAATAAAGAAAAAAGAAAAAAAATTAAGGCAATAAAGAGGACACAGCCTCACTGACCAGAGCTGGTCATGGTGATAGACAGCCTGAGTGTAACCAGGAAGCAGGACATCTGTGAGTGACACTCACTACTCCTGTACCCAAGCTTCAGCCTGTGGTGATAGAGGGTGTGTGTGTGTGCTCACACACATGTCTGCAAATATGTGGGGGAGGAGAGCTGGAGTGTTTGTTAGTGTGTTTCTGAAGAACATTATGAGTGTTAAAAAGAGTGTTTTTTTCAAGAAACAACCCTCGGGAGAGGATTGGGTTCTTTGTGGTGTATGTGTGTGTGTGTGTGTGTGTGTGTGAGGGAGGGACAGGGGTGGGAAAGACAGAGAGGAAGCGAAAGAGAAAGAGAAAGGGAGGAGGAGATAATGAGAAAGAAAGAGAAAGGAGAGAGGAAGATAGAAAAAGGAAAGAGAAAGAGAAGGGGCAAGAGGAAGAGAAAAGTAAAGTGAAAGAGAAAAGAGAAAGAAAAGGAAAGAGAAAGATGTTAAAGGGAAAGAGAAAGGGAAAGAGAAAGGGGGCAGTGTGTGTTGGGGGTGGGGAGAATGCAAATCTCAGCAAGAGCCCAGAAGCAGCTTAGCAGGAGCAGGGAGGCTGGGTGGGCAGCCTCACAGAGCCAGCAGGTGGCATGCTGTTAGGGGGTATTTGTGTCACTTTGGTGGCTCCATTCAGTTCTGAATCACAGAGCTATACCTGGCCTCCTGCCCACTCATGGGGCCCAAAGAACAGTAACCGGAGGATTCAGTGCTAATTACTCCAAGGCAGGTGCAGGTGGGCTACCTGGAAGAAGGACTAGGAGCTGTGGTGACCAGCGGGGAGCTCTTCCAGATTAGCACTAGAACCAGACCCTCACACCCTGCTGCAGTTACAGGGCAGAGGCCAACAAAATGGCAGAGGGGGAAGGAGTCATGGGCACTTTGACTGCTCTGGACTTGGCTCCTTCCAAGTCACCTGTTTTGTTGGAGTCTAGGTCCTAGCCCCTGCTGGGTAGTCTCCAGTGCTGTGGTCTCCTGTGGCTCCAACTAAAGGGACTGCCCCCGACTTTCCATCCAGTCCCCAGCCTCTCCTGTGGCACCTTTGCTTCCTCTCCCACCTGCCCTACTTGGGTGGGGTTCCTCTTTAGTCACCTTGGGCTGCCTTCCCACCCCACCACACCCCTGGCAGGTAGGTGCCTTCCACCCCTCCCCGCCATACTAAGACTCATGGAATGAAGACATGGAGGACAAGAGCAGTGGCTCTGGGGTCAGAAAGTGTGGGTTTCATCTCAATGTTACCATTTCCTCCTGGGCAAGTCACTAACCTTCTCTTGGGTCCAGTTTCCACTTAGCCCCATGGTGATCCTAGGGCTGGAGCAAAGTCACGCTGTTAAGTAAATAAAAGCACAAATGTCTAAGAGAAGATGTTAAAAATCTCAGAGTTATGTCTGCAAGCTAACAAACTTGTGCAAATTATTTTCCATGGCCTCATACAGCTTATCACTGTTTTCCAACCTTTCCTGAGGATCAGAATAACGTGGCACCTTTGCCAGAAAACACAGATTGCTGGGTTCCTTGTCAGAACTTCCAGGGCAGAAGCCTGGCAGCTAGCAAGTGTCCAGAGGGGCCACAGCAGCAGCCTGAGGAGCCTTGCTCTAGGATGCTGTCCTGCTCAGATGCTGGGATCCAGGACAGAAGGTAAGAGAAGTGGAGGGCAGGATGGGAAAGAGCGGAGTCCATACTTCACCAGGGGCGAGGATCCCAGGCACACTTGTCAAATCCTGGCTTTATGGTTGTCACTTTGAGTCCTTGTGGGAGCCTTTTCAGAAGGCTACCCTTCTCTCGTTGCTCCCGTCCTGAAGATCATCACCCCATTCTGCAGCAGCAGGAAGTCAGGGCACAGGACAAGAAGGAGGCACACAGAATCACCCCCTAGCAGGCACTCTGGCTCTGGGGACAGGCGGATGAGTGACTGATGTTCTTTGGACACAGAAGGTAACTCGCTCTGCCCTTCCTGGCCCTTATGGGCAGAGAACCTGCCCTAGATGGCACGGGTTAGCCACTGTGGCAGAACTCACATTGCTCTCTACCACATGGCTCTCAGGGAAGGGGACTCCTGCTCTGTTTTCTGATCACTTCTCTAGCAGAGCATGGTTGAATGGCTTTATTTGCTCTACCTGAGAATCGGAGGGTTGAAAATGATTGTTTTGCATCCCCAGGCCTGGCTGTTACAATTTCTCTGTGATATATCTGGCTGCCTTTCCCTTGTCTGCCTGAGCAACCAGAAGTGAAGGTCTCCGCTATGGTGGAACTACACGATGGAAGGACCCGAGCCCTGATCCTGGCATGCAGAACCTTCTGGAGCTGTGCAGGTTTGTGACCGCAGTGAGAAATACACTGTTGAGGTCGTCGGGCTAATATCATGGTGAATATGTCCCTGGAGACTGGCGATTCTGCAGTACCAACCTAGGTCCAATTCATCTCTGCAGCCCCTGCTGCTGGAGACGGCGGCTGGAAAGGAGCAGGTAGAAATGGAAACACCCTCGGGTGAGGTGGGCCAGGAGTCGTGAACACCTCGGCTGTTAGACCAGGGCTGATGGTCAGTTTTCAGATAAAATGGTATAGTGTTAAAAGCACATGTTTGGATCCAGATGTACTTGGATTGCCTCTCTCCTACTTACCAGCTGGGAATTTTTGCTAACTCTTTGAGTCTCAGTCTCCACACCTGTAAAATGGGCTTGAAAGCTCCTACTTGCTGTGATCGCAAAGAGGATTAAAGAAGATGACATTTTTGGACATAGCTACAGGGCTCTCAGAAGGTTGGTTAATGTGCCACCTGTAGTTTGATTCCCATTTGTGACAATCCCTGAATCCATGCATAGATTTTTTTTTCTGGTGGGATGCAATATAAACGCATGTATTCTAGACCTTTCTTATGCCCCTTTTATGTTACATGGATGCTGCAGGTTCTCCTCAGTATGGAGGCTGGAAGGCAGACCTCAGGGGTCACTCTTCACCCCTGTGCCTCCCTTTGCTAGAGGGTGTGACACAGGTGTTATGGGCATCGTCCCCCTAACCATTTTTTTTTTTGATTACAAAGGAAGCTCAGAGAGGACAGGTAACTTTCGTAAGGACTCACAGCTAGTGGAATTTGAACCCAGGCCCTAACCTTAGCACTGGAGTTACTATGACACTTGCCCCCATTTCAGACATGCTTTGAGTAACAGTATTTTTATAAGAGGAATCAGGTTGGACCCTCAGGTTGCAATTTGAAGGGATAATTTGTGGACCAAGGGAGAGGCTGGAGCCAGAAAGGCCACCAAGGAGACCAGGAGACTATGGAGGTGGGGGTTGAAGAGGCCCAGGTCTGTCAGGACCATGGTCAGGGGATCTAGAGACCCCAGACCCACCATCTGGCTCCACAGCCCCAGGTATCTGCTTTGATTTGTGGTCTTCAGACTTACACGCACCACGTTTGACATGATGACCTTTTGGTTGGTGACCCCGCAGGCTGCTGCTGTCGCCTTGCTGCTCTTGGGGCTGGCACCTAGTGAGGGAGAAGGGGAGTGTTCTCCTCTAAGGACCTGTCAGGGTGGGTTGCCTCTCACCCTCATGCTGCCTTCAAAATCCATGAACTTAGGATTTACTCCGTTGATCAGTTTCCCTTTCTGAACTCTACTGTCCTCGCTTTTGATTTCTACTCAAGAATCTCCATCCTTTACTTCTCTTTAGCTCCATTTGATTCATAACAACTGCCTTTCTCTTTCCATTCTGGTTCATTCCATCCTAGAAATTCCTTCCCTTTAATCAATGAAACTCCATATGTTGAAAAGAGTCAGAACCTAGAATCCGAAAAAAAAAAAAATCAAGTGTCCACTGACAATCTGATCCCTAGTCTGGGCCTCGGTTTCCTTGTCTGTTGAGTGGGCATGGTTTACTTCACAGAGTTGTTCGGCAGCTTAGGTGAGGGGTTTGTGAAGGGCCCTAGCAACCCCAGGCATTATGGAGATGCTCATTGGCTTAGTTTAGTTCTGTTGCTCAAAAATCTCTTCATCTTCCGTAATGTCCTTCTGTCCTGTTCTTGTGGCTTTATGGAAACACTCTATCCTGATCATCAGGCACGGCTTGATTTATGTCACCTGGCCAAGGTGACCCTTGAGGTTATGTCCTCCTTAAAGTGAGGTTCTACCATCTGCAGTAATCAGAATCCTTTCCTCACTGCTCAGGGAGATAGGCAAGTTTCAATTTGTAATATGATTTTAGAAAAAATTACTTCAGGGCTGAAGTGGTGGCTCAGTGATTAAGGCATTTGCCCAGCATGTGTGAGTACATGGGTTCAAACCCCAGCACCACGTACGCAACGAAGTCTCGGAGCAACGAGAGCCACATGAAAAACTAAATAAGATTGATTCTCTCTCTCTCTCTCTCCTCTCTCATTGTTCCTCTCTCTTAAGAAAAAAAAATTATTTCAGTACTTTTTTTTATAGGGAGAGGGACAGTAAGAGAGAGAGAGAATCAATCTTATTTAGTTTATCATGTGACTCTCGTTGCTCCGAGACTTCGTTGCGTACGTGGTGCTGGGGTTTGAACCCAGGGACTCGGGTATGCAAGGCAAGCACTGTAATCACTGAGCCACCACTCCAGCCCCTAGAACTTTCTTTTTTAAAAAGTAAATTGTCAGACACATTAGGGAATTGTGTAATGCTTTGAAAGTTGCATTGGCCAAAAATACTTGAGGCCAAAATTAGTAGATTCACTGGGAGATGAAACATCTTGAAATTTGCAAATGGGTTTGAACAGTATTTTCCAATTTTGCTTGCTTTTAAGAATAACTTGAAGCACTAGTGAAAATACAGATTCTTGCCCCCCACCCACAATGAATGAATCAGCTCCTCACATGATTCTTATCAGGTGACTTTGGAAAGCACTGATTTGTATCTCTGGAAGATATTTTTGATATTTGTATTAGGATTTCTGTCTTAATCCCAAATAACAGTTAGTTTTAAAACTAACAAGCTCAGCATATATATTATTTTAACAAATCCCGTGTGTGTGCACATTCACTCATGTGCACAGTAAAAGCAAAACATTCCCCGGTAGGTCAATATAAGAAATTTAGAATATTGGGTTACAAAGTTAATTCAGTCTCTACGGTCTTTCTGTTTATTCTTTACCTAGAAAAAGAAAGATGAATTCCCTTGCTTTCCCTAATTTCCCAAAAGAATTTGCTCAAAGAAATATTTCCTTATATCTACAAAAGAAACCATGGCTATTAGAAGTTCGATTATCAGTTCAATGGTTTCTGATATCAAGGGATTTCCAAACTATTTCAGTACAGCTGATCTGAAGATTCAGACTGAAAAACAGGCACTCTGCCGGCTCTTTTCCCATAAATGATCTCATTTAATCTCCACAGCAATTTTGTGGGGAAACATTATCTCCATTTCGCAGATGAGCAAATAAAGACTCTGAGAGTTTATACAGTTTGTCTCAGGTTATGCAGCCATTGAGTGCTGTGGCTATCTTGAAACCTCTGAATAAGGATCACCCTTCTTCTGAAATGAATTGCTGTTGTATCTCAAGTGTTGACTCTGGATGTGATTTTTTTTTTCTTTTTTTGCTTTGAACCCAGGGATTCTTAACCACTGAGCCACATCTCTATCCCTTTTTATTTTTGATATTGAGACAGGGTCTTGCTAAGTTGCTTAGGGCTTCATTAAGTTGCTGGTCTCAAACTTGGGATCCTCCTGCCTCAGCCTCCAGCCTCCTGAGCCACCACATCTGACTGGATCTGCTTTTTCTTTTTCTTTTAAGAGAGAGGCAGAGGGAGATAGACAGTTATTATTTTTTTTTTCACTGAGAGAGAAAGTTAATTTTTTTCACCTGGTTTTTGTTTTTCTCTTTGTGTTTGTGGTTTGTGGTGCTGGGGATCAAACCCAGGACCTTGTACACACCAGGCAAGTGCTCTTATCACTGAGCCACCTTTCCAGCGCTGGATCTGCTTTTTTGAGAGTTTAACAATTAACTTTGGTATTGAGAAGAGAGGTAACATATAGGAACACTTTTGCTGGAATGGAAAGAGAATGGGTTATTATAGTGAGGGGGAGAAAAAAACCACTTGGGAGCTCTATGACCTTGGGCAAGTTACTGAACTTTTTTGAACCATAGTCTCTGAAAAATGAAGACAACAGGGGCTGGAGCGGTGGGTCAGCGGTTCAGGCGCTTGCCTGGTATGCTCAAGGATGCTGGTTCAAACCCCAGCACCACGTACACAACGAAGCGTCAAAACAGCAAAGGCCACATGAGAAACTAAATAAAATTTGATTCTGTCTTTCTGTCTCTCTCACTATCCCTCTCTCTTAAAAAAAAAAAAAAAAGAAGACAATAGCGTCCTATTCGCCCTTCAGAGAGGGTTGTGAGAAGTGAATGAAACAAATAAGTTAAAGGGTGTGAGTGCCCATCGTGTGGTCAGTGCTTAATAAAGTTAAATTCTTCCTTTTTCCTTCTAATCAAAATTTAAATGTCTGCCTGTCATTATGCATTTTACATTTTCTTCTGAAACTTTCTGCCAAACCCTTCCCTACTGATTTTTTTCTTTTGATACTGGGGTTTGAACCTAGGGGTGCTTAACAACCGAGTCGCATCCCCAGCTCTTTTTTTTTTTTTTTTTTTTTAATTTTGAGACAGAGTCTCCTTAAGTTGCTTAGGGCCTTGCTAAGCTGCTGAGGGTGGCTTTGAACTTGCGATCAACCTGCCTCAGCCTCCCTCCCTGCTGAGATTACAGGCATGCACCACTGCACCAAATTGTGGTAGGATTCTTTTTTTTCTCTTTTCTTTTCTTTTTTTCTTTCTTTCTTTCTTTCTTTCTTTCTTTCTTTCTTTCTTTCTTGAAGAGAGAGGGACAGTGAGAGAGAGAGAAAGCGAGAATCAGTTTTATTTAGTTTTTCCTGTGGCTTTCATTACTCAGACACTGTTGTGTACGTGGTGCTGGGCTTTGAACCCAGCATATGTGAGACAAGCGCTGTAACTACCCAGCCACTGCTCCAGCCCTGTGGTAGGATTCTTAATGATAATATTTAAGTATATGCATATATATGGAGATGTGGGTGTAGCTCAGCGGGAAACCAGGAACACTAGTTCCTGTAAGCTCAGTCCAGGAGCCTGAGCAGGAACCAACCATTTCAGGCTCCTACTTGAAACCCACACAGACCTTGTGAGAGTGGAATCTATACTTGTGCTACACTCCTGAGATGTTGGCATTGCTTGTTTCTGCAATGCGAGCTAAATGTATCCTGACTGGTTCAAAAACTCCTCCCCCTGCCAGTCTCTGATTTTTAAATTCTGCTCTATTTTTCTTCATAGCACCTAACATGACTTGATATTTCATTATATATTAATTTACTCATTTGCTTATTATCTGTTTTCCTGCAGAAGAATGAAAACTCCATCCAGGCAAAGATACCATAAAGTCTTTGCTTTGTCCAGTGTGGTATCCCTTGGGTCTAGCACAACAGTTGCACATAGTGGGTGCTCAGTAAACAATTTTGAATGAATAAACAGCTTTTCACGACTGTTTTATACTTAATACATCATCTTATGTTGCTCTTTTTTTTTTTTTTTTTAACATTTCTCCACCTATTTCTCGTGTGTATCTACTACATGCCAAACAGTCCCTGGAAACAGAAGAGAGAATTTCTCAGTAAATTAAATGTCCACTGCAGAGGGCATGGAATGAAAAGTCTTCGAGTTCATGATGCTAGTAGAGGACCAGGCTTGACCATTGCCGCTCGCCACTGTGCCCTCTGAGACGCGAGTTCCTGCAGAGACGTGTTCTCTCAGCTGACCCTTAGCATCAGCATTGGGTTGCTGTGGACATCCTTCAGATGGTAACACTGCAGAGGGCAGGGCCTTGTCTGTGTCTGTCACCTCGGTGTCACGGGGTCCTGCCTGATGCCTGGCTACTAGCAGTAGCAACTCCATACTTGTATGGAAAGCACCAATGAACGAATGCAATTTAGCAAGTATTGTAAATGCATCCATTTCTTTATGACCAACTTCCTTAAGTGTTTTACCTTCTGAGATGTATTTGGTTGCCAGGCTGATATTTTTCATGACTACGACAGTGCGATGATCCTGTCCTTTTCACCTTGAAAGCTCAGTTGAACTCCTTTCTTTTTTCTTCCTTTTGGGGCTTACAAATCCAGCATTCACAGGGACTCCCCTTTCCCAGGTACCTTACCAGCAATAATGACACATTGACCCCAGGTGGGTGAGGGGGCTTTAAGTTTTAATTCTTTGAGGGTGAGAGTCAGGCTGCTAGATCTTACACATCCACAGTGATAACAGAGAGAAGAACTGGCTTGAAACTTTTGCTAATTTGTCCGTTTCCGTGGAAGACTGGCTTGTCAGTGTTTCTAAGAGGAGATCTGCATCAGAATTGTAGGAGATGGTTATTAAAACTGCAGTCTCTCTTTTATGGTCAATGGCAAGGGTTGACTGGTAAGTTTGAAGGAAGTTTAGAGATGGAACATCACTTATTTTTTTTTGCAATTGTCATGGTAAACACTGGTTTAGGCAGGGTACTCCAATTGATGTTAAGTCTAGGGAGATTTTGATTAGAGGCAGGATATTTGCTTGATCTTATGTTTTTACTACTCTTTTAATAAATGGTTTATTAGAAGCAAGGAGAATTGTAGTTTCGAGACAGCAGAGAGATGGGACGGTACCTTGACTGGATGTTTATCATTAGTGTCACCAGTGAGGGGCAGACAATATGTGCCTTTGGATATGATACTTTGAGAAAGAGACAACATTGCTTATGTCTATCACTGTGGGAAATGCATAACCTGGATGTACACAGGAGAAAACATCTGCATGGAAAAGAACTTGGCCTTGTGCCCCAGCTGCTGGGAAGTAATCTGTGTCAGACCTGATCCGAGTATCAGGGCAGAAGCTGTCTACACCTGGCAGTCTTATGACGGGGACTGGCCATGCCAGAAAGACCACCTACATGAAGAGTGAGGGGGCTTTGGATCACATGATATCTGTTAGCCTGGAGACTGAGTTGAACCTTGCAGGTAATCAATCAATAGCAGCCAGTCAATCAATCATGTCTATTTGATGGAGCTCCAAACCAAGTTGAACTCTTAAGTGAGCTTCTATTACTCGACACTTGTGTGTATGGAGGGTAAAGCGAGCTAACTCCAAGGGGAGAGGACCACAGAAACTTTGCCTCTAGAACCTCCTAGCCATTCCTTTGGCAGATTTCAATCTGTAATAAACTATGAGTATAATTATAATATGTTTCAGTGAATCCTGTGAGTCCATCTTGAAAATAATTAAAATTTCAGGGAGTTTGGGGAACCCTGAATTTGTAGTGGTCATCAGATGTGAGGGCAGCCTTGAAGGATATGCCCTCAAGTTTGGTTAGCCCTGGGCAATCAGAAAACTCCCCAAAAGGAGTTTTCTGTTAAACAGGGTAGACAGTATTTAAAAAATTTGAATGTCACAAAAGACAAAGCAAAGTTGAGGACCTGTTGCAGGTTAAAGGAGACTAAAGAGACAGGACTACAAAGTGCATATTTAGGCTGGATTCTGTACCAGAGGCAATAAAAATCCAAAAGAGGTATTTGAATCCATCAGGAAAGCTAGGAAATGGATTGTAGAATAAAGAATTATACCTATGCTAAATTGACAGAAATCTGCAGCTCTGTGGTTATGTCAGAGTGTCCTTACTCTTTTTAGCAAATGCACCCTGAAGTGTTTAGAAGTAAAGGGCCATGATGTCTCAAATGGTTTATAAAAATTATATACGGAGGAAAAGAGGGCAAATGATATAGCAAATGGCACAAAATACTAACAAGAGATGGGTCTGGACGAGGATAAATGGATGTTTGTGCTTTATTGCAACTTTTCAAATGATTTTCAAATAAGGAGTTAAATAAAATATAGGTCCTGTGCCCAGCGCTCAGATCTTAGTTTCTCAAAGGTTTCTCCAATAAAAAGCAAAAAACAAAAAACAAAAAAAACAAACAAAAAAAGTCCCCCAAAACAAACAAAAAACCCAGGGCTTCTTGAAGCCAGGCTCATTCTAGGACTCAAACAGGAGAAAGAGAGGACGAGCCTGAGGCATCTTGTGGTGGGGAGGGTTAGGAAGTGCTCAAAATCACACAAGGGGCCAGGGCAGCCCAGAGGCCAGGCCGGAAGGATTAGCCCAGCGGAGCACAGGAGTGTTAGAGGAGACAGGCTCAAATGCCGAGCACGCAGCGGTTAGCTTGTGCGATGTAAAAATGGTTGAGTGAGCGGAGAGAAGAAGTAAATTTCCTGGGCAGAAGAATTGCAAGTAAAGAATGTGGGTACTTTGCCCTCAAGGAGGGGAAGCGGACTGTCCTTTTCTTACACGTGGGCCACGCCCAGGGACTTGGTTTCGGAGAGGATAGTGTGGAGTTGGATAAGGAAAGTGACTTTCCAGTGCAGAAAGCTGACAGACGCTGTCTGTCAGGTGATCAAGGCCAGTATCCACAGTGATAAATCAGGCTGATGATGCTACTGTCCTTGGTAGGGTGTGACACAATGGCACCAGTTGTAATCATGAGAAAAACTTGGGACAGAGTCCTAGAGGCGCATCCTTTGAAATACCTGACCGGTGCTTTCAAAATTGTCAAGGTCATCAAAACCCAGGAGAATCGGAGGAACTGTCACAGCCAAGAGGAGCCTAAGGACATATGACAATTAAATATAAGGTGGTGTCCTGAATGGGATCCTGGAACAGAAAAAGACATTAAAAATGTATCAATATTAGGTCATACATTTTAACAAATGTACTATTCTACTGTAAGGTGTAGTAACAGAGGAAAGTAGCTCAGGGCATATATGGAACCTCTACTATTGTTCTACAGAAAACTTATTAATAAATTTTTTTTTGAAGTTGGCCCTGCACACAGGTGAGACCTGCTTTTTTTTTTTTTTTTTAAGAGCGAGAGGGACAGTGAGAGAGAAAGAGACAATCAATTTTATCTAGTTTTTCATCTGGTCTTTGTTGCTCCAACACTCTGTTGCGTACATGGTGCTGGGGTTCAAATCTGCGTCCTCGTGCATGCCAGGCAAGCGCCGCAACCACTGAGCCACTGCTCCAACCCCATAAAAATCTATTTTTTTTTAAAATTCAGATCATAGATTAAGTGTCTGGGAGTGGGGGCCAGGAAGCTGTGGTAATTCGGATCAGTCATGAGTAAAGATCACTGGCTGATTGTACAATGGAAGTGACTTGGTGGCTCTGTTGCTGTCCCCAGCAGACATGACTTAGCAGAGAACCTGGAGGCTAAGAGCCTCTTCTCTCTCAGACTCCAGGCTAGTACAGGCCCCACCCAGAGAAGTGCTCTGCAGAAACGGACTGATTAATTAATATTAGCAAGCAGTTCTGCGTGTGAGCTACCGCACTTGGGTAGTACCATTAAAACAACACCCGCCTGGTTTCAGTAGTGAGTAATCTTCATGACTGAGCTGTCATCAGGAGTCAACAAATATTTACTCTGGGCAACACATTGCAGTTGTTAATGGTTCACTGTTCCTGTTGACCGGGTCTTTGAAAGGCTGGGAGGGCTGCTTTCTGCCCTGTCACCAACTTAGCAGAGCAGGTAACAGAGCCAGGCTGCAGGCAGCCGGGGCACCAGCTGCTCATTTCACGAACACTGCAGGGCATTGGCTCCCTGCTGCCTGGCTTGGCCGGACTCTAGGGAACCTCTGCTGCAAGTGTCAGAGGTGCTTGCCTCTTCCTCTTCCTCTTGGACTTCCCTGTGGTCTCTCTCATTTCCGGTCATTTTCTTCCTGCGTTGGCTGCTATTTCTAGGAAATTTGACTTTGGCTACTGGTCCTAATTTTGGACTTAAGTTTGGATTTGAGCTTTGGCTCTGGCTACTGGTGCTAATTTCTTTTTGACTCTGGGGCAGTATTTGCTGCAGATTGGGTACTGCTTAGGGATTTCCCATCGCATCTGCCTTTGGAAGGACCAGACCTGAAGACCATACAGGCAGCGAGGGCACATTACAGAG
Organism: Aplodontia rufa; assembly: GCA_004027875.1. Classification (NCBI taxonomy): domain Eukaryota; kingdom Metazoa; phylum Chordata; class Mammalia; order Rodentia; family Aplodontiidae; genus Aplodontia; species Aplodontia rufa. The sequence goes on along the minus strand of PVKS010013532.1, from coordinate 5,931 downwards.
CACCTTTGGAAAAGGGTTCCTAGAAGAGACACTAGAGCAGCTCACTCGGTCTTCACCAGGCTGCTTTGCATTATTCCAGGTACCCGCAAAAATGGCCCTGTGAGGAAGCGCTCTATGTCTACCCATTTTCCTGAAAAAGAAACTGAGGCTCAGGAGGGCTCAGCTACTGCTAGCTAGTAGGTGACGGGGATGTGCTCTGAATACAGACTGTCCAACACTATTGTACAAGCTGGATTCCTGATTAACAGAGACAAATGCATTACTGGATACAAAGCATCAGTGACTCAGGAAAACAAGTTCATTCCTTCCATAAAAGTCTCAGCTACACTAAATGGATGGAGAGGTGGTTGGGTACCGCAGGGTGGTCACCCCACCCCAAGTCTCCTTAGCATTCATCACTTCTATATACTAGACTTGTCTTCTAGCACCCGTGACTGCCTGAGGACTCTCCCAGATCCCTGGGACATTGTGTGTGTGTGTGTGTGTGTGTGTGTGTGTGTGTGTAGAGGGGAGGAAGCAGGCTTACTGAGCCAGAAATGAGTGTCCCCTTCCTCCATTATCCCTTAGTTTAGTTCAGTGGGTGTTGGTGTATAGATGCTCCAGCCTCCTCTAGCCCCTTGGCCAGGATGACAAGTCATGCTCCCCACTCGCTCCCGGTTCCCCTGGTGATACCTTCCACGTGCCCCAGTGCTAATGGCTTACTAATGTGTACTTTGTTGGTTTCTCTCCTTTCCGTTTCACTTCCTAATCCCCTCCAGGCGTTTCCTGGAATCGCCTGTGAAGTAAATGCACTGGGATCCTTATCTCCAGGGAAGCCCCAATAAGCCAAACAGTGGTGCACTCCAGAAGCTTCAGGGACCCACGTTTCCCCAGGGTGTGTCCTCATCACCCAGCATCAAAGCTGGCTTGTCACCAACATGCGCATTTCCTCACCTCTGGGAAAGAATAAAAAGTGGAGAGCAACAAGCTTCCTTCTAGTGACCCAATCCAGAAGTAGCACACATCAGTGTCCCTTGCAGGGCCAGAGCTAGCTGCAAGGGAGTCCTTGTGCTCAGCCAACCCAAGAGATGTGTTTGGAAAAGGAAGCAGTGGAGAATGGATTGGTGCTGGCTGCGGCCACAACATTATGCTACATTATTAAGCAGCGGAACGGGGTTTGGTGTGGGTGGAAGGGAGGAGGCTGGAGAGGTAGTCGGGTCAGAAAATAAGGGGTTTTGCAGGCTGAGGAGTCTGGCTTTGTTTGGAAGTTGAAGGGGAGGGTTCATTGCTACACTTTCAACAGCACCTGATGGGACCCAGTTTTTTGAAGAATGTTGACAGTCGGGCACTGGGTTGCAAGAAGGAACTAGAGGTGGGGTCAGTGGGTGGCTGACCTTTGCCTGATCGGAGCCTGACCATGGGGCACTGGTGGTGGAGGCAGAGAGGAGGTGGGGATGGGAGTTGAGGAAGTGTTAAAATGAGGCTCCAGTGCCAGCTGCACTCCTGGGCTCTGTCCATGCGGGCGCTGGGACACTGTGGAGTTCCTTCAGCTCAGTTTCTATGCCCGAAGAAGTAGTTTTTATGCCTAGAACCCTTACTTGCCAATAGAGTAGTCTTGGTTAAATCACTCTCAGCCTCAGTTTCCCTGCTTGTGAAGCAGGCTGTTCTTTTGTAGGGCATTGCTATAATGAGTGAGTATGCTGAGGTCTTTGTGGGTGGATTAAATGGGAACAATTGTAACAGGGAAAATTCAAAATATTTGGAAATTGAGATGTAGAGATCTAAAGAGAGGGTACGGCACCTAGAGATATTTTATTTTATTAATTAATTTATTTTTTTAAAGACAGGGGACAGTGAGAGAGAGAGAGAGAGAGAAGCGATCTTTATTTAGTTTTTCATGTGACTTTCATTCCTTGGACACTTCATTGTGTATGTGGTGCTGGGGTTTGAACTTGCATCCTCACGAATGCCAGGCAAGCGCCGTAACCACTGAGCTGCTGCTCCAACCCCCTAGAGATATTTTAAAGGTGACATTTATTGTACTTACTGGAAAGACTCAAACTTTGTTACCCAGGTGGTAAGGGTCCAGACCTGGATCTCCCACACACTCTCAGATAATCCACTTCTTCCACACCTGTGTGGCCTCAGGCAAATTACTCAACCTCTCTGTGCCAGAGGCACCTCTTCAGTGAAGCAGAGCTATGTGCCTCTCTTATAGGGCTGTGAGCCTTATGTGAGAGTGCTAGCAAAGTGCTTGGCACATAATGGCACTAGGCAGATGTAAGTTCCCTTTCCCTTTGTTTTTGTTTAGGAGAAACCAAAAGGTCCCTTTGACTGTTGGTTTAGTCAGGAAGTGGTTAATTCAGAGAGGGAAATCATCACCCCTTTTGATGTTTGGAATTTGGTCAAAGGAACCTGATTGAGTCGAATCTCCTTTCCCCACCAGTTGTGTTGGCACAATTTCTCCCTAGCCTTCGTCACAGCCACTTGCTAGAACACTAAGAGAAGGCGGCTCTGGAAATGCAGGGTAGAACTGCTGTGTAATTGTGGAAATATGAGATAGGGCGACATGCAATGGATTAAATGACACTTCCCCTCCCACCTCGGGTAATGACTCCAGAATGGAGGGGAATGGCTCCAACAGAAGGAGAGGGAGCCATCGTCTGTGGTCCATATGCCCACTGAATTCTGCAGTTCCTCCTAGCTGCCCATCTGTTCGCCGCTGCCGCGTCTAGCCATGGGGCTTATAAAACCACGTCTAGGTACTGGAGCCTTCACTAAACATCTGCAAGGACGAGGGGCGTCCAGCCCAACACCAAGTGCATGCACCGCCCCTCCGCACCTCTTTCCACCGCGCTTTCTCCTCTGCTTTTCAATTTCATGTAACTGCATTTCTCTGTTATTGTCATTTGTAACAAAATGGGGAAAGGAAAGTGGGCTAAAATTTAGGGAATTCCTATACTGTGTTAGGCACTTGCTGGACACTCTGTTTAATATCACGTAATTATCACTGTGGGGTAAGCATGAGGTTCCCATTTAAATTTAGAATCAGAGATACAAGTTGCTTGTCCAAGTTCATACACTAGGAAATGGTGGCACTGGGACTGAACTCTGGTATTACCACAGATTACTCTTGCATTATAACACATATCAGAACACACACCACACACACACACATATATATACATATACATATATATATATACACATACATATATATACACATATATATATATATCCCAGCTGGCGCTTTTCAGCTGTCTCCCCTCACACCTGACCTCTAGTTTGAGTCTGGGCTGGGAGGACTTCTTGATGTTAGAGTATGAGCTCCCTCTAGTGGCAGAGTGTGGTTGGTGCAACCTCAGGTGCCTTGAGACACAGGTAAACACAGAAAGATGTTTTCTTTCACGTGGTACAATTTCGTCTACTAATATTAAACATCATTGAGACTGCTTCATATAATGCACAAATGGAATTTAAATCTGTATTTACCCTCATTGCAAAGCTAATGCCAGGAGAAATGATCACCCCTGTTTATCATACCAGGGTAGCAAGAGAGACAATGGGATTAACGTGTTCATAGAGCTCTGTGATTTCCCAAGAGTTTTCAAATCTTTGTCTCAGGAGCTTTAGAACATGACTGAAAGGCAGGTGTCCCTTCTTTATATTTGAGAGAACTAGGAATCAGGGAGGTTAAGTGGCTTTTCCAAGGTTACCCAGCTGGTCAGTAAAGGAACCATAAAGAAATATGGACTAGAAAGTTGGGGCTTCTACTTTCAGACCTTGTGCTTGCTCAGCACCGTGATGGAATCTTATCCAGAAGCGGATATGCAGCATGGATGATTATCTGTCAGGTGAAGATGTGAGGATTAAACGACAGACTAAATTGTGATGGTTAGTTTTATATCCCTTGTCCCTTTCTTCTTGGGTCCATATTTTCATTGTCCCAGAAAGATTCAAATAAAAAACAAATTCAGATGGATTCTTGCTTGAAAACCCTAGGTCCTCCCAGGACTCTCAGGATGAAATCAAAAGACTTAGACTTGGCATGCAAAATCCTTCACCATCTGGACCCCTCCTTACCTCTTCAGGCTTCTCTCTCTCTCTGCTGCTTAATCTACTGCCACCTCAGGAAAATCCACCTTTTCCTACAAATGTCACCTCCTGTCACGCCTGTGCCACCTCTTCCATCCAGAGTGATGCAACTGTCCTTCCCTCTCCAGGTGAGATGGCAACTCTCTTTTAGAGGTTTCTGGGTTTCTGAATCTAACCCTGGATACCTCACATGCTTCTTACTTTTCTTTCTTTCTTTCTTTCTTTCTTTCTTTCTTTCTTTCTTTCTTTCTAGAGAGAGGGACAGTGAGGGAGAGGAGAGAGAAAGAGAATCAATTTTATTTAGTTTTTCGTGTGGCTTTCGTTGCTCCGAGACTTCATTGTGTATGTGGTGCTGGGGTTTGAGCTCATGTACTCTCACATGCGGGGCAAGTACAGCATCAGCTAAGCCACCACTCCAGCCCCCATGCTTCTTACTTTTTGGACTGTAATTTGCTTTGAGCACCCCCCTGTCCTCTTTGTCTCTTTCTTTCTCACTCCTAGTTTAGCTCATCTCTGGGTCTCCAATGCCTAATACAGTTCCTGGTGCACAATGAGTTCACTAATATTTGCTGAATGGCTCCAGAAAAGGTGGAAGAAATGTCTCTGGAGTCAACGTGATGTATTTGATGGGGTTCAGGACTACCTGACAGTTTTAGTGAACACTCATCAGTAGCCCGTTTTCAGATGCCATTGGTCACGGTGTTAAAAATCAGTTTAAAAATAAATACTTTTAGAGGAAAGATGCTTTTGAAATAAAGGACACTGAGCTACTCTTGGAATTTTTGTCATTATATTTTTCAGAAACTCTTTTGAGGCTCAGGAAGAGAAAGAAGCTATCGGCTTCTTGGATGACTCAGGCCTGGAAAGATCTGGGTGGTTTTGCAGCCCAAACTCAGATTAGTCGACCACAGCAAGAGGGTGCGGGAGGAGACAGCACTCAATGTCTCTCCTCTGGGGATCATTCCAGATCTTCATCTAGCTTGCCCGTCCAAGAACTCAGGCAGATCAGACCCAGCTGCCCTCCCTTGAGTTAAATTTTGAGTTTTTATTTATTTATTTTTCTATTTTAATGCTGGGGATCAAATCTAGGGCCTTGTGCAGAGTTGGCAAGTTCTCTACCACTGAGCTATACCCCCAGCCCTAGTTTTGAGTGATTTTAATAATCATCTAGAGTTTTCTCATTAGAGTCTTTGACTCCCTGAAACTCTTCTACAGTGTTCTTGATCAAAGATCTTTTTTCTTTCTTTCTTTCTTTCTCTTTCTTTCTTTCTTTCTTTCTTTCTTTCTTTCTTTCTTTCAGAGAGAGGGACAGTGAGAGAGAGAGAGAGAGAATCAATTTTATTTAGTTTTCATGTGGCCTTCATCACTCTGACACTTCATTGTGTATGTGGTGCTGGGGTTTGAACCTGTGTCCTTGTGCATGCCAGGCAGGCGCCGCTCCAGCCTGACCAATGATCTTTTAATATTTGCTTGAATCTAGGGGCTGTTGTGGAAGCAGCCCATCAGTTGTTATTACGACTCTCCTTAGGTATTACCCTACACTCTGTCTCGGGTTAAGTCCTATTACTAACTGTTGTGTGTGGGAAGCACAAAGCCTTCTTTTCTTCTCTCCCTAAGCTGTTTTCCTCGTTGCCAACTTTTGAACCCCTTTTGCTCACAGACGCAGCTACCAGCTGCCCCTAAGCATTCTCTGAGCAGGCTCGGGGTCCGCCTGCTGTGTGGCTGTGCGCAGCTGCAGGTGTGAAATGGAACACAGCGTCTTCTAGTCACCCGGCAATAGGAACATTGGTAACTTCCTCTGGTGGAAGATGGTCAAGGCTGGGAAAAAAAGTCTTTTTTTTTTTTTTTTTTTTTTTT
>PVKS010013531.1:0-50548 GCA_004027875.1 Aplodontia rufa | reverse complement strand
ACAGGGACTTTGTAAGATCCTTGAGGTGGGTCAGACTGAGAGGGAGGCCGATTGGCTCAGGGAGCCATCGGGGAAGCTCTGCTCTGAGCGGGAGCGTTTTCCGCTCTGGAGCTGGGGAATGGGGTTGCTGAGTAGAGTTTCATGGATAATCAAGAATCCTTTTCTTTAGTGGCACCTGATCAGCTTCAGAAGGAGGAGAAGCTCACTTCTGCAACGGACTGGGAGTTAAGGCTGAAAGAGTTCCTGGGAAGGCTGTCTAGTTAGCCTCTGCCTCCTGTCTCTGAGGAAGTGGAGGCCTAGAAAGCAGAAGAGCTTCATCTGTGGCACAAGTGGAACTGGATGAGTCTGTTCCCCTGAGTGGTCAGGATCTGTCCTCTCACCAAACCACTCTGGCTGCAGAGGGAAGGCTGCCTGGGGAGCAAGCACAGCCCACATCCTGCCTTGACCTGTCTGTTTCAGGAGACTTGACAGTGGGAGGCATTTGTGGCAATTGGTCACCCTAACAGCTATATGGTGATGTCTCATTATGGTGCTTTTTGCATTTTCCTAGAGACTGATATTATGGTTTGAATGTGAGGTATCTCCCAATTGTCATATGTGACAATTTGTGAAAGCTGAGATGGAATGATTGGGTTATAAAATCCCTGATAGGGATTAAGTGGCAACTGTAGGCTGGTAGGGTGTGGCTGGAGGAGGTGGGTCCTTGGGGGCATGCCTTTGGGGTATACATTCTGTATCTGGAGTGCAGTTTCTGTCTCTGTTCTGCTTCCCCATGTGATGCCTTGAGTTCTGCTTAGTGAGCCATGCCTGCCACCATGATGTTCAGCTTCACCTTGACCCCCAAGGAATGGAGCTGGCCTTCCGTGGACTAAAACCTCTGAAACTGTGAGCCCATAAATAAACTTCTTCCTAAAATTGTTCTTGTCAGGTCTTTAGTCACAGTAACAAAAAAGCTAACTAAAACAGAAATTGGTACCAACAAGTGGGGTCAACCTGACCATGTGGCTCAAAAGCTTTCCTAGTTCTTTGGAAATTGTGGGAGGAATTTTGGAAAGTTTAGTGATGGAAGCTGGAAAAGCTTTAGACTGTTGTAAGTGGAGCTTACTGGGAAATTCTGGTGGCAGCTCAGAAGACCAGAATGTCCATAGGACTATGCAAAGTAAAGACAGAGCTCAAGAGGTTTCAGAGCAGAAGGAGGACTCTATTAGAAATTGGACTAGAGGCCATTCCTGTTATGTTCTCACTAAGAAGTTATCTGTGTTTTGCCTGTGTTCAGATACTTTCTGTGAGGCTGATTTTTTTTTTTTTAAGAGAGAAGGACAGTGAGAGAGAGAAATAATTTTTTTTTCTTTTTATAGAGGTTTTCACATGGCTTTCATTGCTCTGACACTTAGCTGTGTACGTGGGTGCTGGGGTTTGAACCCTGTGTACTCTCCCATGCCAGGCAAGTGCCGTAACCGCCAAGCCACTGTTCTAGCCCATGAGGCTGATTTTAAAGGTGATGAACTTCTGGTGGAAGAAATACCCAGAAGGCATAGTATTCAGGTTGTGGCATGGGTATGTTGGTGGTTTTTAGCCAGTTTACGATGATATTCAGGACCAGAAAGCAGAGTGAAAGGATTTGAAAAACTTGGACTTGAAAGGTTTGGAAGTAAGGAAGTGGCTGTTGTTAAAGACATCACCACCATTAAAGAAGTGCTAAGGACTTTGCCTAGAGATGATAAGAAAGATGGCTTGAGGGAATCTCAGGAATTGGCAAGACCACAACCATCTCAGGGTCATAGTAGTGAAAGTTCACTTGAGAAGAGCCCAGTGGGGCACCTTCTTGCACAAGGGGGCCTATGAAGGTTTTTCAATGTGCTCAGCCACCTAGACAATCAGAGGCTACTGCAGACATGGTCCCTGGAGGCTTGGCTTCTGCTTGAGATGGTGGCACCACGTGGTGCTGATTCTGCAGGATTGCAGGATGCTGGAGTTAGGGGGTCATGGAAGCTTCCACTGATGTTTCAAAGGAAGTTCTGGGAGCCCAGGCAAAGTGCTCCATGGTTGGAGTCCCTGTGGGCAGCCTCTGAGATGGTGATGCATGGAGATGTGAGGAGGAAGCCGAAGCTGTAGTGGAGATCCCCGAGATTAAAAAATGCCAGCACCTTGTTACGTCTGCCTGGGAAAGCTGCAGGAACTGGGCACGGACAAGCCAACAGAGAGGCCATGTGGACTGCAACCTGCAAGGCCATAGGGCTGGAGAAACACAAGCCTTTTGTAGAAAGCAACATGATGCCACCTGTTCCAGCTGCCGGACATGAAACTACAGGACTTGTTTGCCCAGCTGGATTTCAGACTTGTTTTGGACCCATCCCTTCTTTCTATGCCCTATTTGTCTGAAAGGAAATATTTCCTATGTGCATTTACATACTGGATATGTGTGACTTGATTTGTTATTTTAACACTTAGAATTTGCCTTGAGTCTCAGAGGAAACTTTGGACTTGGATTTTTGGGCAATCTTGGAAACTTTGAGACTATGGGGAGTCTTGAAAATGGACTAATGTATTTTTTCATTGTCAGATTGTGATGCACTTTTGGGGGCCAGGGGTGGAATGTTATGGTTTGAATGTGAAGTGTCCTCCAAAAGCTCACCTGTGAGAATTCGGGAAGGCTGAGGTGAAATGATTAGGTTATAAGGACCTTAACGCAGTCAGTGAGCTAATGCCGAGATAGGGATTAAGTGGCAAGTGCAGGTAGGTAGGGTGTGGCTGGAGGAGGTTCTTCCTTGGGGGGCATGCCTTTGGGGCATATATTCTATATCTGGTATGCTGGTTCTCTGTCTGCTCTGCTGCCCAGTGGCTCTGCTTACGAAGCCTTGCCTACCACCGCGATGTTCAGCCTCAACTTGACCCCCAAGGAATGGAGCCGGCCGTCCTTGGACTAAGACCTCTGAAGCCGTGAAGCTCTAATTAAACTTTTCCTACTGAAATTATTCTTGTCAGGTCTTCAGTCACAGCAACAGAAAAGCTGGCTAAAACAACTGATGATGTTGAACATCTGTTCGTGTGCTTATCTGCTATCTACCGATCTCCTTTTGTGAGGTGTTCATTCAAATCTTTTTGTCTGTTTTTTAAAATTGGATCAAAGGACTGGAGATGTGGCTCAGCAGTAAAGTGCTCTCCTGACATGTACGATGACCTGGGTTCGATCCCCAACACCACATATACAACTAAGTGTTGGAAAAACAAAAACCAGATGAAAAAATAAAATAAAATTGATTCTCTCAAGAAGGATTGATTATAAAATCTCCTCTATATTCAACAGGCAAAGCCTTCCTTGGATATGTTTTGCAAGTGTTTTCTCAAAATGCCTGCCTTGCACATAGCACGAGACAGAAGCAAAGAAACTCATAATTATAATCTAGGTGAATAAGTACTATTCACAGAAAGTACAGAAGCAGAAGAGCAGTAATCTTCAAGTTCGAAGTTTCCTGCAGGAGACGATGAGCCTCCAAAGTTAGCTAGGGGGATGGAAGTGCAACTTAGGTAAAAGTTTGTACCTGCAAAGGCACAGATTTAAGAAATTTCATGGTAGCTGCAAAACTAAGATTAATTTGATCTGGTTGGAGCATTGGGATTTTTGAAGCAGAAGAATGTGGACTATAATCCCAGCTCCTCCACTTACTGAATGTGCACCTCCTTTAAAAAAATAGCTTTTTTATTCTGAAACAGTTATAGATTCTTAGAAAGTTGCAAAGGCAGCACAGAGAGGTCAGGCATAGTCTTCATGTAGTTTCTTCCAATGATTTCATCTTATATAATCATAGTACAATATGAAAATCAGGAATCTGAAATTAGTGCAGCTTGTGAACACTGTTCTATATCATTTCCATCACCACAAAGGTCTCCCCTCTGCATCCCTTTTATCAGCACCCTGGTTTCTCCCTCTGGTTTTTATCTGGAGAATTCTGTCACTTTGAGACTGTTGTGTAATCAGAATTAAGCAATATGTGACCTTCTGAGATGTTTATTTTGCCCCATGACGATGCCCTTCAGGTCCACCCAGGTTGTTGAGGGCATCAGTAGTTCATTGATTTTTATTGTTAAAGAGGCTCCCTGTCGCAGATGTACCCGTTAAGCTATTCACGCATTGAAGGATATTTTGGCTATTTCCAGCGTTTGGCTATTACAAATAAAGTTGATATGAACAATTACACACAGGTTTTCATACAGACATAAATTTTTGTTTTTCTGGAGTAAATGCTCAAGAGTGTAGTCGCTGAGTTGTTATGCTAAATATATTGTTTAGTTTTTCAAAAAACTGCCAAAATATTCTGTAGAGTGGTTAAACCATTTGACTCTCCTGTCATCAGTGTGATCCACTTCCTCCTGGTTCTCGCCAGCGGTTAGTAGTGTCACTTTTTTAAAATTAATTTTTTTAAACTTCAACTGTTTTAATAGTTGTGTAGAGATCCCTTATTGTGGTCCTAATTCACGTTTCCCTAGGGGCTGGTTGTATGGTTCTCTTTCTGCTCCACAGGTCTGGCTGCCTAAGTCTAGACCCCCACCTGTATTCCTTCGGTGTGGGAGGCAAGAGGATCTACACTGATCACCCTCTCTCACCCTTTCCAGAGCTGCTCCAGAGTATGACTTCCTTGTTCTTTGACTCAGTCTGCCCGTTATGGGAGATCCTCCTTCATTGTCCTGGGTGGCCGGGGGAAAGAAATGTTTCACGAGCTGTGTATTTTTCCAGGGAGGATTGATTTTTATTCACAGATGAGCAAACAACCTGTAAGTGCTGACTTTTTTTTACTGTGTTCTCCACCCTGTCCCTCCCTGGTGCCTGTGCCAACATCTCTACTTACTGGCAGCTGAGATGAAGAAACCACTGGAGTTGGCCCAAGAGGACTGTTTTCTCAGTGTTTGGAGGTCTGACAGTGCCAAAGACAGCTGTCCTGGCCTCAGGCCCTCCCTGTACTCAGCATCTTCTACTCTTTCTGCTTGTAGATGGAGAGGCAGCTTCAATGCCCTGGAAAAAGAATAATTAAAGCTAATTATTATAGTGCACTTCTTAGGTACCAGGCACCGAGTGTTAAAAATACATTTTATTTAGTTTCCACAATAACCCTAAGAGTTAGGCACTATTTAAATCTCCATTTCATAACAGAGGAAACACAGGCACATAGAGCAGCCTGATGGCTAGGAAGGTGACCTTGGAGTGTAGGCAGGATGACAGCCACGTCTGTTCTCTTGGTCATTACACTATTCTACCTGAATGCTACCTGTACTAGGGTGCAGTCAACCTCAGGTGACACAGTCCTTGCTGTGTGAACCTGAAGGGTTTCAGGGTCCTAAGGAACACATCAGAGAAGAGAATTTGCTGGTGTTTTCTTTGAGCAGCAGCAGTTTGGGATGTTGAGATGGAAGATGGAGTAGCTGGGGAGTGAATGCATTTCCAAGGAGAATGGGGGGTTCCTCGGAGACCTGCACTGGGCGTGGGCCACCCAGATGTGCGTGGATCTTGGGCTCTGAGTCCCCATTGTGAAGACACCGTGTGTTTCCTGATCCTGTTGCGCTCTCAGCTCTGGCTCATGTGCGCTGTGGGAAGCAGCTAGAGGAGTATGGTGTGCAGGGTCCTTGATCCTGAAGACAGTGCATGGTTGTGCTAGTTCTCAGATTCTCCACCACTGGCCCGTGCAGGGCTAAACTTGACCATGCACTGTAGGGTCTCACCAATCCCATCCTACCTCTGTGCACAGGGATGGCTGAAAGAGTGTGGGCTTTCTACCCTGACAGATCTGGGTTTCGGTCGCAAAGCCTCAGCCTCATGTGTGAGGAAATGACAGAACCTGGCTGAGAGGCTGTTATGAGGGCTCAGTGGAGTGAGGTGTGAAGGGCCCTGGGGAGCGTCAGCTCAGTCTCTTTGTTCTTTGCCGCTTGTTCTCTTCCGGGGCCCTCATCATGAACATCTAGCTGCAGGGCGGTACTTCATCGAAGGAAAACTGAATGTCCATGCCTCACCTGAGTTTTATCAGCAAGAATGTCCATTCACTTTAAAATCCATTTAAAATCCATTCAGCTTTAGTTGAGCACCTGCTATATGCTTCTGTGCTAGGCACTGTGAACACATGGTGCATGGTTTTTGGCCTTACATCATATGTGGTCTAAAGAGAGAGACAAATATTTTTCCCCCACATTTTTTATTGGTGCATTATAGTGATACATGTGATGGGATCTGTAGTTACATATTTTTACATGCACACAATATAGTATAAGTTGGCCAATATCACTCCCTAGCATATCCCACCTCCTTCTCTGTCTCCCTCCCATTGTATGCTTTCCTCTCCTGATCTCTCTTTGATTTTTAGGGGATCCACCCCAACCTTTGTTTTCTTTTTTCCTGAGAGAGACAAATATTAAGTAACCCAATCAAATGTAAAAGTATGTGTTGTGGGGGTCACCGTGCAGGAAGCTTTGTGATGCTGGTGAGTAAACCACAGTCTGAGGGGCAGAGGATGCTCCTGTAGGTAGTGATTCTGACCTGGCATTTGCATCCTTAGCTTTGCAGCAGGTGAAGTCAACATAGAACTCTCAACAGGGTCCCTTTTTCACCATGTCCTGACGGTAGACTGACCCATGTCTGGCCACCCTGGGCTCCCCAACAACAACCCAGCCTCCACAAGGCTACCCTTCACTCTTATCCTACTTTTGCCAATTGCTACTGGATCCATGGGGACTGAGAGGAAGCCCTGAGCCTGTTGTCTGTGTCTGTTTTGTTGCTGTGTGTTTTTGTGTGTGCTCCTGATGCAGTTACTTTATCACTCAGCCGAACATAGCAAGCCATTTAACAGCTTTGATAATCATACAGATTCTTTAAAACAACTTGTTTCATGGCTAATTTGTATGCCATGAAATTAACCCACATGAAGAGAAAAATTTAGTGATTTTTAAAAAAATAACATTTATTTAACAAACTGTGTAGCAATTACCACAATCTGGGTTTAGAACATTTTTGTTGTTAATTGGGTCATCATTACATGCAAACTACAAGAGAATTATTTATATTTTTAGGGCATTAGTTCTGTGCTTTCATCATTAATTCAATTAGCACTTATATTTTTTTTTTTAAAAGAGAGAGGGAAATAATTAATTCTTTAAATTTTTCATCTGATTTTTATTTTTCTAACAGTTGTTTATGTGGTGCTGGGGTTTGGACCTGGGACCTTGTGCATGCCAATCAAGCTCTCTATTGCTGAGCCGCCACTTCAGCCTAGTTCAATTAATATTTATTGAACTTCTTCTGGAGCCTCTAACTGGGCTAGGTGCAAAAGGGAATGAAGAGGTAAATAGCCACCTATTTAGCTCTGTCAGCTTCTTCTCTACAGCTGCCAACTTCCTGTGGAAGATACAGTGTTTAACAAAACTCATTTGCTTGCCCAGAGCTCATGGAAGATGCAGGGCAAATGTTTGCTTTCTCTGCTGCTACTCATTCTTGAAGACATGTCAAGGGCATTGCTTGTGTAATACCTGGTAAGGCACTGAATTATTGGCCCAGAATATAGAACAAAGTGCTCTCTAACATCTGCAGACGGCGCTAGGCTTTGGTGGGTCTCGATGCAGGATCTTGGAAGGAAGGAGAGTGGATGTGCTGTTCACAGTGCCTGGGTTTGACAGGTGAAATTGGGGTGGGGTGCATGAGGGAGGGAAAGAGCATGAGCATGTGTGTCATAGCGTGGTGGGCTATTGTGCGGAGGCTGGGCAGTGGGTGGGAGGACAGTTTCATGTGCTGGATGGAGAAATTTGGATTTAGTGGTGAACCTGGAAGATGCTGTTTTAAGTCTGAGGAGGGCCTTGATTGTTCAGAGCTGGACTCCGGGAGCTTCATCTTGCACGAGGAGAGGGATGAGAAGCCAGGGACAGGGTTGGAGGGTGTTGTGAGCGTTCTGATGTTTGGTGATATGGACTTGAACTCGGTAGTGGCAGTGGGGCAAAAAAAGAGGAGTGGTTTGGAGAGGAAATTCTGCCAGGTAAAGGGAGTAAATTGTAAATCTTCTCTTTGTCTCCAGTCTCTTCTCTTGAGTCCCTGCCTGTTGATTTTTAAATTAAAAAAAAAATTTTTTTTTGAGAGAGGGAGAGGGAGAGAGAGAGGGAATCAATTTTATTTGTTTTTTCATCTGTCCTTCATTTCTCTGAAATTTAGTTGTATATATGATGCTGGGGTTCAAACCCCGGTCCTCGTGCATGCCAGGCAAGTGCTATAAACATTGAGCCACCACTCCAGCCCTCTGCCTGTTGCATATTTCCCCCCAGGGCTGAGGACCGAACTGGGGGCTTTGCGCATGCTAAGCAAGCAATTTGCCACTGAGCTAAATCCCCAACCCCTTGCCTGTTGCATTTTAACCCATTCTTCCACGTACGTCTGTCCACAGACAAACTCTGCAGCTTCCCATAGCACATTCTCCCCCTGCTTCTCGGCTTCCCTCTTTCATCCACTTCTTCCTTCTTAGTCCCTCTCCTGTTGCCCAGGAAAAAGGGGAGGGGACAGGAGGAAGCAGAACACTGTCCCCATGAAAGGCAGTGTCTGGGGAGGCAGCAGAGAGGTTTCCAGCAAGGGTGGCAGGTGGTCCCTATGCTGCAGAGGAGAGTAAGGCCAGGCCTGAAGGAGTCGAGCACTCAGGGTAGGGACCAGGAAAGGTGAGCTGGGTACTATCCCTGTCACCAGCTCTTACCCACACAGCCCTGAGAGTGAGTACCTCCTTACATTTTGTGCCCTATTCACCTTCCTTGCTTCATACTGGTCCTCGGTTAGCTCAAATCCAACCTGCCATCTTACCACAGAGAATCCTGGGGCCTCAAGAAATACCTGACTACTCTAAGGCCACAGGGAGCTGATTGTGACTTTCTAGGTCTTCTGTGCTTTCCTTAGATTTATCATCTTCAATTGTTTCACAGGTCCTTTTATTCCTGTCTCCCACTCCCTCAAGTTTTGAAAAGAGAGCTGCTGGTCAAGGTCTGATCTGTAACTGAGGATCCAGGTCTCATTCTGAGAAATCCATTTACAGAGTACCTGCTACTACCAAGCATTATTTCAGGTGCCTTTGCATATATTTTATTAAATTCTTGAAAGCATCTTTCAAAGTATGTGTCATTATCCCATTTTCCTGATGAGGAAACAGGCTTAGAGAGACCAAGTGGCTGAGTGGCTGATTAGGTTTGCATAATTTTTTGGGGGGGGAGGGGTGTACTTGGGATTGAACCCAGGGGCACTTTACCACTGAGTTACATTACCAGCCTTTTTTGTTTTTTATTTTGAGACAGGGTCTTGCTAAGTTGCATAGGGCCTTGCTAAGTTGCTGGGACTAGCTTTGAACTTATGATCCTCCTGCCTCAGCCTCTTGAGCACCTGGGATTACAGGCACAAGCCATCACACCTGGCTTGCAGTTATTAATGATGCTGTGGGATCCAAAGGCTGTGTCGGTCCTGCACATTATATATTGCTGCAAGCATCCACAATTACTGCCTCACTGCCAAGTTCTTAAGGGCTGTAACAGTATGCACAAAGAAGACCCACCTTCGGTCCCTGCTTGTGAAGGGAGACCCACCTATTCTTTACAAGCCTGCTGTCCCCAGTGTCTCTAATTTGTCTATGGTGGTGATTGGTTATTGCCCTCATGAAATCCACAGCTCAGTTAACCCCTGGGCCAGCAGTCACATGGTCCTCTTCCTCTCTGCTCTTGGGTGTCAGCTGCATTCCTCTGAAGTCGCCACGGGCAAGCAGTTGATTCTGCAAGGAGGAGTGTGACTATGCCTTCCTCTGCCACTGAGTCCCCCTCATTTCTTCACTTTATCACCAAGACTTCCTTTAAACCATTGCTTCTTCCAACTCTGCCCCCAGCAACTCTGATTCATGTCTATGATCTAACCCTGATAAAGGTGAGTTCTTTTCACTTCCTCTGCTCTGAGCCCCAGTGAGAATTTGGACCCAATGTTTTCATTTGTCATTTTAGACTGTTTGCCAGAGTTTGCGGAAAAAGGCTTCTATTATTAATGCCCTTGCTGGGAACAGATGCACCCTGCCAGGTTGTCATGTGAGACCTCTGAAAGCCTGAGCTACAAGGCCCACAGCTCTCCTGGTCCCACCGGCTCAGGTGGAAATGTGATCCCACAGAAATTGCAAATGGCCAAGGAGGTGGACGGCACCTGGAAAGGACTGAGCAGAGTCTCTCCTAGATGCAGCAGCCCCGAGAGCCTCAGCATCGCTGGAGGTCTGAGTATATTCTGCTGCCTCACGGGACTGTTGTCTTTGAAGATCTTTTGGTCTAAAGTTCTCTGCCAATTTAAAAATGAGGAGATTAGTAGTCACTTTAGTGAGAGAGAGCCATTATTCCTTACAGTGAACATATCCAGCCACTTGAAATAATTTAGCTTTAATCCTCAGATTAAGCCTTTGTGGTGGGTGGAGCCTGGTATCACTTCAGTGGGTGAGAAAATAGCCTCAGAGAGGTGAAGTGAATTAACCACAGTCACAAGGGGGTGAAGGGCAGAGGTGGGTCTCGAACCCAGGTCTGTCTAGCACCTTTCTGGACATTGTGAGACTCTAGACATAGTGTTGATCCCTGTAGTTGGTCCCAGCTCCTTTGCATCTTATCCTCATCTCTCCCCAGGTCTAAACATTTTGGAGAGCCTAGTATTCCAGTGGAGACTTAGCCAGAGTTCAGTATCAGCTGGGCTAGGGCTAACGGGGTGGATGGTACGGTATGGGTCTGGAGCGAAGGAAGATGCTGCCCAACCTTGGTTCCCATCAGCTGAAATGGCTTTTCTCCACTCTTTGTGCCCCATCAAAGCTCTTCTTATGTTCCAGTAGCTCACCATGGAGTTTAGAGGAAGCAGCGTAATGATGTCAACTGCTCACTTAGAAAACCTCTAGGACCCAGCTTCTTGCAGATTAAATTGGAACTAGAAATGCTCATGCCTGGAGCAGGTACTGTTGCTATCACACTGCCCTTCACATTCTCACCTACTTCTCTGCTTCTCATCATCCCTGAGCACAACCGACCACTTTCATGGCTGAATCTTTGCCTGCTGTGCTCTTAGTGGGGATGCCTTGCTCTGTCAGGTGAACTTTTATTCATCCTTCTAAACCCACAATGAGTTTTGCCTTTCCTGACTCCCTCTTGCAGAGCTGGCACATCTTGGCTCTTAGTTCTTAATGCCTTACAATTTCCCACCCATTTATTTATGATCTTTCTCTTGCCCTAAGGCTTCCACAACAGGGGCTGGGCCCTACTTATTTCTGCAACACATGTACTTGGGCATACCTATGTGCACAGATGAATGAAGGCTCATTAATAAAACAAACCGTGCACCGAAGTATGAGTGGATCACTTTCCCAAAATACTAGGTCAGGGGAATTTAGAGAAAGGAGAGGTGATGGGCTAAAGATGAATTGACTGGTGGGCCAGGCACTGTGCAGAGAGCCAGACGGCAAATGAACCCACAACAGAGTGCAGGAGGGTCCCATAGAGGCAAAGTTATAGTGGGAGACCTTATTGGGGAGTGAAGCACAGACGTCCCCTGTTCCCCTGGCAAGATGCCCCAACTCTGTGTCTGGCCTGCCTCCCAGGAGAGGAGCGCCATGGGCCAGGTCTGGGTACAAACCTGGAAAGAAGTGGGCGATGGTTGTGCAGGACAGGAGTCACAGCAGAGGCTAGATGAAGTCCAAGGCAAACTTAACTTTCCTTACTGTGGAGCTCACAGGCATCTTGCTGGTTGGAGGTTCTGCCTAACGGCAGCTCTTATCAATGCAACAGGAGCTGGGAGCCAAGATCCGAATATATAGGTCATTCTGTGCCATGGGCCTCCTGCCCAATTAATTCCTCCTTCAGGTGCTGCTAAGGCATGTGAGAAGTAGATATGCATAGGTCCCTAGGGCTTTGGAGATAGTCAGATCTGAGTTTAAATCCTGATCTTAGGCACTTGAATTGGAAGTTATGTGGCATTGAGAAAATTAATAGGATGCTATTTTTATAAGGTCATCAGAATCAGGCAGGATGATGATTCTGTTGAGAGCTTTTCATATGCCAGGCATTGCCTAAAGTGGCTTATGACCATTACCTCTCTTATCCCTATCAATAGATCCTGTCTTCATTCTGGAATCATGGATACATAATTGAATTTCAGGGAGGTTAAGTTGCCTGAGGTCACACAGCAAATCGATGATGGAATTAGGTTGTGAACCACTGTGCCATTGGTCCTCATTTGTCTGACCCTAAGAATCACCTAGGTCTCTTGTTAAAAAAACAGTTCCTAGGTGCTGTCTCAGATTGTGTTTGAGTTCAGCTGAGGTGGAGCCTGTAAGCATTGGATGTAACAGGTGTCCTGATTGATAATTGAATCTGGAATGTTTTGGAAACAATTTGTGATTTCCTTCCTGAAAGGTGTGCCTCAATAAATGTTAGCTATTGGTGTTATGACATAAATGTATTGAAAGGATAGTTCACTGCAAAAGAATACTTATCTTTTAAAATCTTATTAGTCCAAGGATTAAAAGATAGAAGTCAAGAGGAAATAGATTCTGGATTAGCGAACTGACATTCTAAAGGTCTAAACCCGAACTACCTGCAGATGGAATGAACTGCCTTCAAAAGCCCCTGTCACTTGTGTTCAAGCATTTGGAGCTACTATAAGTTGGGTGTGCTGGGGGAGCTGTTAGTTCTTAAGACCTGCTTAAGGTCCATGTTTATTCGATGCATGCTGCAGTGGGCATTTGTACACCCAGGAGGGATTAGAATGTGTTAATGTTCTTGAAGAGTGGAGTGGAACAGGATGCAAAGGAAGGACTGATTGCAGTTCCAGGAGGGACAGAAGGAAGGAAGGAAATGTTAAAAGAAAAACTTCATAAAAAGTGAATGTAATAATTTTATTTGAGCAAAGAATGATTTGCAAATTGGACTGCACTCAGAAACAGAAGGTTGGTGAGAATTACCGCACAGCATGGGCACTGAGCTTTTACAGGTTGAGTTAGTTAGATAAAGAAAGTATATTTGATCAGCTGGAGTTGAAAGACCTTAGTTGGAGGTTAGTAGGTAGTTTCTGATGGGTAAAGTCTCTAGTTTCAGCTCACTGTTTGCATTGAATTGGATGTTGGTTTGCTTGTATAAGCGCTCCAGTCCAGAAACAATGTCAGGCCTAAGACCTCCTTATTTGCTTAAACAGAGGAATGGCAGAAACTGAAGCAAGCAGTTATTTCTGGGCCATCATTCTCTGCACTGAGTAACCTACACCCAAGTCTTCTCTGGAGTTTCTGAGCCTCTAGACTCCTAGTCATGCCACCAGTGTGTTAAAACACTTCAGTTTCCCCAGGGACTGGTGGTTGACAGATGCCTTTCTGTGTCTTGTTGTCTCTTGTCTGTTTTAAGTTCTCAAGGCCCACCTTGTGGACATATAAATTATAGAAGATAGTCAGGGAATATTGGTCTAGCAGCTCCTGGAGAAAGACTTTACTTCCTACCTTAGCCCATTGATCTTTTCTTTCCAACCTCAGCCTTGCCGACCAAACTCACCAAAAGCTTTCTTATGGACTCAGAGGGTCTTAAAGACACTTTTTTTTTTTTTTTTAAGAGAGGAGGAGAGAGTGAGAGAGAAAGAGAGAATCAATAGAGAATCAGTTTTATTTTTTCATCTGGCCTTTGTTTCTCTGATACTTAGTTGTGTATGTGGTATTGGGGTTTGAACCCAGGTTCTTGCACACACCAGGAAGGCACTGCAACCACTGATCCACCACTCCAACCCCTTAAAGACACTCTTAAAGCTGAAAGAAACTCACTGCAAGATTGTCCTCAGATACTTCCATTCCAGAGACCCACGATTACCTGTGAGTTAGGATCCACAATAGCTAGTACTTTGATCGTTGATTATGTGCTGGGTGGCTTACATATCTTTTCTTAATTTAATTCTCCCAACATTTCTGTGGTTGTGGTCATGTGATGGCACAGGTCACAATTCCTCTTTTACAAATGAATAAACTGAGACTCAGAGACTTCAACTAAGTTCCTTATGTGACAAAGTTGGAAAACAATATAGTTGGACATTAAACTTAGGTCTATGTGGCTCACAAGGTATGCCAATATCATTTTCCTTATTGGAATATTTGGAAGTCCTGCTTCTTTTGGTGAGAAGGAAACCTGCTTGCTGATAAAGAAGGGAGCTATGGACAGATTGCATCACAGGGATGGCAGATTCCTGCATTCACATTGGAAGTCATCCCCAGCCTTTTAAAAATGTGGATATTCATGACCTTCCTCAAGCCATGTCCTGGTATTTGCAGCAGAGATAGGTGGCTGGTTGTGCATGATTCTCAATGAGGCTCCATTCATGCTAATGATGGCGGCAGATCACTGGGGAATGTGTGCTTGCAAGCCACTGGGGCTCTGTGGCAGAGATGTGGAGGTCCAGGAATTTGATTGCTACTGAGGATGATGACAGCTAGGCGGGTGAAGTGAAAGGAAGGAGCATGATTTGGGATCGTCTCCCAATCAGCCATGAGCTTGAGACCGAAGATTATCTGAGTGCATGAACTGGATAAGGAAACCACCTGAGTCCTGCCCGCCTCCCCACTGCTGTCTGCCAAACACAAGGAGATGGCCTCTTCTAGCACACAGATCCTGTGTTAGAAAAACAAAAACCCTGCAAGAGTGTCAAAGGAATCTGAGAAGCTGTATTTTCTGTAGGTGTGGTTCATATCATTCTCATACTCATGCTAAGATGGAAGGGCTCTCCCTTAGTTCCCTACTTGCTTATTTACCATATTTTTTTCCAGCAGCTCCTTTGGCTTCCCACTCCACCTGGGGACTGTCAGGCACTGCCACATCTCCCTTCTGTTATCCCAGTGACCACTGACACCATCCCCAGGGGCCTGGCTCTACTCAGAGAGCCTGCTCAAGTGTCCTTTTCTTGAGGCTTGTGACTATAGTCCCCATCTTCAGTTCTAACTCCAGCCAGGTATCATCTTCTTGGACCTCGTTGTAGAAATGTGTTCCCTAACACGTAAACTCACTCTTTCATGATAGTGTGATCTCACTAAATTTATTTAGCTCTTTTGTTTTCTGCCTCAGGTGTGTTAAGTTCGTCTCTAAAAATGTTTTTTGAGATGGTGGACTATAGTTTATGTGGAGTTTAGTGGTGGCTGTATTTTAACTCCACACACTGTCTGGCGGGTCCTAGGTAACCAATAAAATTGTTGCTTCATTTGTCTAACAGACATTTAGTGGGTACTTACTATGGTCCGTACTAGATATAAAGATAGTGGGGATACAGACCTGATTATCACTTGGTGGCTGAAGGGAAACAAACATGCAAGGAAATTAAAATGACATTTTATTTTGATGAGAATTATAATTGTGATTTGAGTAAGATCTATTGGGAACTCAGATGAGAAATAATGAGGGAAAAAAAGAGATGGAGGCAGATTTCAGAAATATTCTCAGATCAGAAATAGCAGTACTTGGTGATATCTTTAGTGTGATCCAATACCTTTTACTGCCTTATTTTTAAGGATTGTGAGGTACTGGGAAGGACAGGTGATTCAGAGGCACTCAGGGTGAAGGATGACTTGAATGTAGGGTAAGAAAGATGGAAGCGTTGAAGGTTCCAAGCTTAGCAAGATAGTAAGAGGTAGAAAGACACAGGGGATTATAATCACTAACTCATGTTTGAGTGCTTATTACTGTGTGCAAGGTTATTAACATAAATTTCCTTGCTTTTGCTTCAAAATAACCCTAAAAAGTAGGTACAGTTATTTTTTTTTTTCACTTTGTAGATGAAGAAACTGCAGTTGAGTGCCTGTCCAAGTTTACACAGCTGGGAAGTGGCAGAGTTAGGTTTAAACCCAGGAGCTCCAGAGCAAAAATCTGTGCAGATGGTGGAAAGAAACTTGAGCAGCTGTTCAAGAATGTGCCAAGGGCCCTCATGCTGGTAAGTGCCTCCACCTCTCTCCTGACCTCTAGTCTTCTCTGTTCATCTGCCTACCTCACACTCTGTCTAAAGTTAAACTCACACTGAACATCTGACCTTCTCTGCCCCCAGATCTGCTCTCCTCTGGTCTCCGGCTTTGAAAGCAGCACCACCCTTTCAGTTCCTTGAGCCCCAAATCTTGAAATCTTCTTTTTCTCACACCCACATCTAAAACATCTGTCATGATTTTCAAACACCTGGTCTAAGCCATGAGCTCTCTCACCAGGAGTACGGTGGTGGTTTCCTGGGCATCTTCCTCTTCCAGCCACCACACAGTGACCCGAGTCTCTCTGGAGACATTCGGTCAGGTTGGGTTGTGCTTCCGTCCTCTCCATTTAGCTCCGTAAAAGCCAAAGTCCTCACAATGATCTGTCAGGCCCCACCCAGTCTCCTACCCTGGTCTCCTTGCTTCCGACCTGTCCCCCATCCTGTCCCCCTATGTACCTTCCAGCTGGGGCACACCTGGGGATTGCTGCTTTGTGCAGGCGCTCGCCCCAGGAGTTGCAGGGCTCATTTCCAGCACCACCTTCAACTCTGCTCAGATGTCTCCTTCCCAGCGAGGCCTCCCCGGACTACCCTTTTGCAAATGAAAAGCTGCCTCAGCCCAGCACTTCTTACCCACTGCTTCCTCACACTCCACTTTGCTCCTCAGAGCACTTAGCATCTTTTAGGATACTAAATAATTTACTTGTCTGTTACATTTATGGTTTTTAAATGTATCTCCCTCTGCTAAAGTGTACAGCTGTTAAGGGTGGTGACCTTCATCTGGTTTATACCCTGTTGTATCCTAAGCACTAAGAATTGTGCTTAGCATATAGTGAGTTGTTAAACATTTTTTTAAAAAGTGAGTGAATGAGATGCGACAAGGGCCCTACTCCTGGTCCCGTTTAGTGGGGTCCAAGCTGCAATGGCAGGACTGCTTGAGTGGCCGGAGCTGCTTGAGAATCTATATTTCCATTTCTGTGCCTGATTCACCATGGATAATGTGTCGTCAGAAGAAATTCAGCTGAGGGCTCACTGGGTTACTAATGAGACTCGGGGAAAGTACAAGAATAATCCTGGGTTTAGCCATTGAGTCTCAGGATGCAGGAATCAAGACCATCACTACGCTGGATGAACCAAATAGAAGACGGCATCGGCTAAATAAATACATACATGAGACAGGCAGGGAAGAGTTTAACCGAACTCAACAAGTGCTGTGGTCTTTGTGTCTGCCCATGTAATAGGACAAAGAACTTCGAGTTCTATAAGGCAGCAGAGGGAGATGGTGGAGTCAGTTCACCTACCTGTGTCAATTCACCTAGTCACTTTGTGACCCTAGCCGGATCACAAATGGTCAGCCTCAGCAACCAACCACAGGAGCAGCCAGTGGCAGATACATTAAATGTATAACTAACGATGCCAGAGAAGATGAGCTGCAAGAGAACCTGACTCAAGTGGGCAGTATCTTAGGAAATCTAAAGAACATGGCCTTGGATACGGGCAATGAGACTGAAGCTCAGAATCGACAAAGAATCACAGAAAACGCTGTCACCAACAAAGATCCTATTGACAATGCCAGTGTGAGAGCAAAGAAACTCATCGACAGCTAAGGCTACTGCTGTGCTTCTCTATTATTTATTTGCTTCTCTAGTTCCTGCTCCTAAATCATCACCTTCTCAGAGTTTGACATTTTGGTTCCATAACTCTTCTAATCTGGAGGTAATGTGGAAGAAGGGCCAGAGGAGTGACTGCTTCCCTCCACCCACTATTTCATTTGAGGGTAGACTCTTGCTCTTCCTTCCTTCCAGTATTTTCTTTCTCAGTTCTTACTCTGCAATTGTTTTTTCATGCATCATGTATGGTGTCTTCATCCTCCTCATTTACTTGAGCAGTTTCCTCTGCCTTTAAGATTCTGAAGCATTGCCAAAGTCAGCCATGGAGAAAGCAGCTGTAGAGGTGGTTTTCTGTTTGGTTTTATTTTTGTGTTGGGTGAAGGGCAAGAGATAAGAGGTCATCACTTCAGTAAAAACTTGCAGACCATGAACAAGTTGCATGGTCACAAGAAAGAGCTAGTTGCAGTTTGGAAGTGGCAGTGATTGCCAGTTAAGGCCAATGCTCAATGTTGGAACTTTTATATACAGTTTTTTTTGTTATACATCACTGTTTTGCAACATCTACTCCAAAGAGGATGATGGGTTTTCTTTAAAGTGAGCTCAATTTCTTAACTCTTAGTGATTCATATATGTACATAAACTATGTGATCTCCTTTCATGTTGCACATTCAGGGAAAGCTTTGTATAAATGCGTGGCTTTTGATTTTCATATTCTTAATAGTATTATGGACCCATTACAGACCTATTAATCTCATAAGTTTGTCATTAGTCTTTGAAGAAAAAATATGGAAATATACATGTGTAACATGAGAATTTCTCTCTAAAGCAGGACTTAAAGATTTTTTTGGGGGAAAGTTTGATGAAGTGTCATGTGAATTCAGATTTACCTCAATGCTAAGAAGTATATTTAGATAGGAAAAAGGAAATTTATTTGGATCTTAGGTAGAAAAATAGATTGCTTTGAGTTTTATGTAACTTTAGACATTTATTAAAAGTTACAATGTATTCTGTCTGTCTAAAAGTGGTTTGGAAAATTATGCCTTTGGTTTAATTACTGATGAGTGCACTGTTATTCTGAACTATGTCCAGAATCAAGTTGATGTAAGTCCTGAATAGTGTTATGAGAATCTAATTCGATTGGTCACCTGTGTTTAAAAACTAGCCTCTGCACACTTCAGATCAATGGATAGGGATTGCTCGATTTTTATAATTAATCTTTGTAACAAAAAAAATGAGAAAGTTCAGAAAGTAACAGTCAGCAGTTTAAACATTTTTAAAAGAAGGTATGTGGACTGGAGTCCAGGGGAGATGCCAAGAGACTGGCTACATGGATGCAGGAATCTTTCTGATGCAAGAGGCAGAGTGAGAGGGGTCTATCTCCAAGGCTAGACCTGCCGGGAAGAGGGCATTTTGGGACTGGCAGGAAGCTGGTTACTAGAGGAGGCCCACATAGGCAGGGAGGAGGGAAGTGGGGAGGATGCCTGTGAGGCATTGGAGAGAGGGAGTTTGAAGACCCAGAGAGGCCTGTTTGAAGTAAGAACTGGAGGAGTGCCTTGAGGTTTTGAAAGTCAATTGCTGTGGAATGATATGGGTCGACTTCAAGTATTTGTGGAACAAGTGGAAAAAGGGGAAGTATAAATAACTCAAGAAACCCAGCCATGAGGAAGGAGAGATTAGGTTGCTGTTTGAGGAAGTGACTTTTTTTTTTTTTTAAAGGAGAGTGGGGGGGGGGGGAAGGATGTGTGAGAGAGAAAAAGAGAATCAACTTTATTTATTCATCTGGCTTTTGTTTCTCCAGCACTTAGTTGTGTATGTGGTGCTGGGATTTGAACCTGGGTCCTTGCTCATGTCAGGCAAGTGATCCAACCACTCCACTGAGCCTCTGCTCTAGCCTCAGAGGAAGTGATTTTTTTTTTAAGTTGTTTAAAAAATTTTGGAGGCAGGGGTTTGGGTAGTGATGGGAAGGGGAAATGACAGGTTAGGTTAACCACTATCCAGCCTGGCTTATGAAACTTCATGCAAATGCCAAAGTGTTGTTACTCAGTCTAATGCCCTAGCTTGTTGCCTGGCATATATGTGCATGTGTATATATATATATATATATTTTTTTTTTTTTTTTAAAGAGAGAAGGACAGTGAGAGAGAGACAGAGAAAATAGATTTTTATTGAGTTTTTCAAATGGCTTTCGTTGCTCTGGCAACACTTGGTTGTGCACATGGTGCTGGGGTTTGAACCTGTGTACTTGCACATGCCAGGCAAGCACCGTAACTGCTGAGCCACCGCTCCAGTCCCATACCATAAATATTACAGTATGTAATACTGTAGAATTCAGCAAGTGGTTCAGTATCAACAACAGCAAAATAATGTCTAATGTAGGGGGTTGCTTTTAGCTGATAGTTGGTGAGTGATGTCTTTTTTTCTTAGTGACACACTTCTGCGTGCTTTGCAAAGGTGTATGCAGTGGCATTTTGGTTTCCTCTTTACTGCACGGTGGCTACGTTTCTAGGAGATACATCTTCAGGTAGCGTGTTTGACTGTCTAGAATAGCGTTTTACCTAACAGTTCTGTTGTTCAAGGAAAACAAGAGAGTTGGCCAAACCTGTCAGGAAGTCCGCGGCACTGGAATTAGAGGTTGGTGCCAAATCGGCTCTGTCTCACACCAAGTTGAGCCACCTCTCTGGGGGTTGGATTTAAATGATCTAAGGTCATTTCCTTTGGGTTTTATAAATAAAAGAGTTCCAGGAAAGGAAGAAGAAGAAGAAGAAAAAAAAAAGACACCATGACTTGTAATAGATATCTAGAACCAAAGTTTTTCTCTCCCCTTTTTAAATAAGCAATGCATTCGTTAACGCAGGTTTGGTTTCCTGATGGTGGCAAATGACAATGTTCACACTTGTTCTGGGAGAAAGAAAAACTATTCCACCCCTTTTTCACCCCTGCTTTCTCTGAAAAGAGATGGATTAGCAGACTGCAGAGGAGAGAGTAAAAGGAGGAAATAACCCTGAGTACTTATTAAGGCTCCTGTGTCCCTGAAACTGTGCTGGGCACACATGCACCTTGCAAGCACCCCATCAGTTAAAGGGCATTGTGTCTGTGTTTCAAGTAACCTATCTGAGGTCACACAGCTTAACAAAGGGGAGAGAGGAGAGAGAACAACTTGGGGATAGAAAATGTGAAACCTATGACCAAAGAGGAGTGAAGCTAAGAACTATAGGTTCTTAAAATCAGCCGGATTCCTTAGAACCCTGCACTGTGTCTCCTTCTTTTTTTTTTTTTTTTAGGGCTGAGGACTGAATTTGGGGCCTTGCGCACGCTAGGCAAGCACTCTGCCTCTGAGCTAAATCCCCAACCCCTCCTTCTTGAACTCTTGAGAAATATTTATCAAGGGGATGTTTGGTTGGTTGAAGGAGTTACCAGGACCCTGAAAAAACTTGCAAATTTTTTTTTCTCAAGTGCTGTTGGAGGTCCTCAGGGTTATCTGGAGAATGGGACAAACCTAAGGAGAGAGGAATAAAATTTAAAATTTCAAAGGATTAATTATAAACCAACAACATTAGGCAATAACTGAGATGACCTATATAAAATGCAGAGCACATTGTAGTACTCCCATGCTGAAGGGCAATATTAATTATTATTAAACACATAGGCCTGCTGTTTCTTCTCACCCTGGGATTTCAGACATAGCTATCATACCCTGAGACTTTTAATTTGGGGCTTATGTTGAAAAGCACGATAGCTTTTCTCTAACCATAATTTCTTATTATGTAGGGTAATATCTTTCCTGTTGTAGTCACACACAGCCACTTGTGTATCCATTTCAGCTCTTGGAGGTGCCTGCACAAAGAAATTTGCATATGGCTCCATAACCTATATTTTAGAGACCATCCCAATAATTCCCTTAATGTTGAGGCACTTTTGTAGGATATAGAAAAAGAGAAACTTAATAAAGAACTTACAGCTATTCTGTTAGACAATGAGCATCTTTGTGCCTTCAGTAACAGAAGAATTTGTATTTTCGTAGAGGAGATGGAAAGTGTGTGTGGATGATGATTCAGTGGCTTGAACAGTGCTTCAGTGTCATAAAGGTTACTGATTTTTGTTGTGCATAGGAATACTACCTTTCCTCAACTCTAACACATGATTTAGATGAGTGCAGAGAGGACTTCCCAATCGCATGTGATAGAGGAGGGATAGTGAATGTTGTATGTGCCAGAGGCAAGGCTCTCTATAAACTTACCAGGCTAGAAGAAGAACTGGGTGAAGAAAAAGTTCCCTAGGATGATATAAAGACCTATCTGTGGTTTCCAAATACCAATGGCAAGGCAAGGTAGCAGGGAGGTGTGGCTAAAGAGTGGGACTTGTAAGAAAGTCTAGTGAGCTTTATTTTCATAGATGCTCATCTAAGAGAGGGTTATTAATATGAGCCTACTGAAAACTCAGCAGAAAGTCTTCATATTTTCATTGAAGTTGTTCTTCTGTTTCATACTAGTTGCTTCACACCTAGAAACTGAATTCAGTTCTTTAAAGAGTGATGTGAACAAATGGGAATAGATCCAACGGAGAGTGAACTGAAAGAATAACAGAGAGTTCAGAAACCGTGTTATCCAAGAAATGGTTCAAAGAATCAGAGTGTTTAGCTTGAAAAAGGGAAAGAACAGGGAGGTGTCTTAGACTTAAAGCAGTGTAGAAAAATAAACACATTTTGTTTCAATCTAGAGAGTGCAGCAGGTAAAAGCTGGGGGCTGCAGGGAGTTCAGTCCAGTGTGAGTACAAAATTGTTTATAATATTGGGTTCTCTTGGATGGACTATCTTAGAAGATTGTCATCGTTACAGGTGTGAAAGCAGTTGCTGGCTGGCCTTTTTTTGTTGCAACTGAATGAGGAGTTTGTTCATTGACTGTCTGCTAAGGTCTTTTCTAACCACGATATTGATGTTCGGAAAGCACATGGGCCCCAAGTACTATGAACAAGGGCACCTGAGTGACATTGTTGGTAGGGTGGTAGAAGGCTGGAGCACTGGATGCAGAGATAGCAAGGGAAATCTCCCTGTATTTGATTTGCTGTCAGCATAGAAAAATGAACAGTTTTGTGTTTGATGAAATAATTATCACTGCAAAGTGCTCACTAGGTAGCATTTGCTACTTGAAAAATAATGGCAGAACTATAAGGCACTTGTAAGTGTCTTCTCCTGAGGGATTGCAGGGACCCCAAGGAACTCCTGGAATTTCCACCCAGACTGTACCACTCAGGTCCAGCCAGGTCCAACCCAGATTCCTCATAGGAAACCTTTGTGGTCCACCCTTATTTGGAGGGAGGTTTTTCCTCTGTGTACTGTAGGCATAAGCTTTGGAGTTAGTTGAGTCGGGTTTGAATCCTAGCTCTCTAGTAATTGTATGACCTTGGGCTCTTCATGTGAAGATTCTAATCTTTATCTATATAACACATAGGGTTTGTTTCTTCCTTGCAGGTTCATTATGATAATTAGAAAAAACAAACTACCTAGCAGCATAGCACCTGGCACATTCATGTTCAGTCAATGGTGCTGAAGTTTGGGATGATTATTGATAGGCATCAGACCTGACATCTGTATTTAGTCTCCCCTGGGTAGCTATCTGATAGGAAGAGTTCCCAGGCTGGGAACTAATGGAGTCGGGATAGAGTTTATCAGCATCACTTTCTCTCTCGAACCATGGTAATCCTTTCCCACACAGTTTCTCTTTTTTCCTGCCTTTAAATACATTTCAACAAATAATAGAGTTGCCTGCCCCTTTGTATCTGCAGGTTCCTAAGCCATGAATTCAACCAACCATGGACAGAAAATATTCAGAAAAAAAAATCCCTGAACAAATGCATCTATTGACTTTTCTCTCTTGTCATTATTCCCTAAAACACGTAATATAGCAATATAGTATCCATGTAGCATTTATACCGTATTAAGTACAGTACCCAAGAGATGATTTAAAGTATACAGGAGGATGTGTGTAGGTTACATACGAATACACCATTTTATATAAGGGACCTGAGTCCCTTTCTGGTATCTGAGGGGGTCCTGGAACCAGTTCCCCATGGCCTCCTCCCAACGATGACGGTATAAACCAGATCTTGGCTTTGTCTTGAGTTGACTCACATACTGGTTTCAGTGAGTTCCCGGTCACTGCCTGTCATGGTTGCCTGCCTGCCCACCTCCACTCCTGCTTCCTGGTCATCTGCAAAGAGCTGGGCAGGGTTTCACGGTATTGGCATGACTAACCTTGCCAGGCTTCCATCTCTGTTCTTGGTGGTAAACAAGTGACGGATTCCTTTTTTGTCAAGTAGTCAAGACCTTTGCATGGAAGCTTTTGGTTTACGACAGAAGGAAGCAGATGGTACTTGGCAAGTTGCCCTTTCCTGAATGTGCTGTAATGTGGCTTTTCAGTCAGGCCAGTTATTTATTTTCTCTTGGCTGGAACATGATTTTCTGGTAGATACTTCATCCGTGATTCCACTCTTTCAGGACCCATTCTCAACCTATCAGTATGTTAGGTACCCAGGCTTTAGAGAAGACTAAGGTAGCCCCTGCTTTCTGCCAATTCAGGCCCAGTAGAGAGACAGACATAGAGACTGTATGAGAGGTGCTGTGTCTGGGTGAACCTAGGGTGTAGCCCAGGAAAGGGGATCCTATCTCAGATTGGTGGGCAGGCAGATGTTGGCTCTGGTACTGATTTACCTCATATTTGACACACTCTCTGTGCCAGTTCCCTGCCTCTTCCCACACACTGAGTTAAGGGACACTGGCAAATCTTCCCTGGATGGCCTGACATAGGCCCTTCGGTTTTTCCATCCAATGGGCCATCTCCTTCTGCCTCATCTGATCTCACTGGTGAAGTCATTTGTTCTTGTGACCTGTGTTCTTTGGAAGTATGGGTTACTCACCTGATGGCCTCATCCCTTACTGGGCAGGGGTGTCAGCTGCCCATGTACCTCTGTGAGATCCGCTCTCACCTCATCTCCTTGGCTCCCCTTACTCCATTGCTGGGGGTGGAGTGAGGGGGTTGTTGAATTTATTGGCTGAAGTGAGTTCTACTAAGTCACAGAGCTTGACTCTGCTGACCTTCCCATAATAGAAGCCAGAGTGAGCTTCCCTTTCCCGGCCTTCTTTTCCCTTATGAAGAGAGAGGGTGATGTGCTCATAATCTTTTGGGGTATCAGTGAGTCCGGGGCTTTGAGAGGCCATTTGGAGACCATTCTCCCATCTCCCATCTCCCTCAGCTGCAGCTGGCCACTCATGTGGTTAAATCTATTCTGAGGACAGGAATCTAGTTATTCAAACTGAGTTCATTAGACCCTGCTGCTGTGACACCTGAGAAGAGTTTCAGTATCAACCATAAGTATCTTTTAAAATTCTAAAAGTAGTTTATGATCATGAGCCTAAAAGTCAACAACAAATATTTGAAGCCTACTTTCTTGGGATCCCCACCTGTAAGGTGTTCATGGTCCACCATCTCTCCAGGTCACATGGTTCCCACTGCTGGTCTGCACTGGTGAGGTAAAGCCTTCACTAACCTGCCCAACACACCCATTCCTTCGAATTCTTCCTAGAATGATGAAAGGCAGCACCTATAACAGAAAATGGCTGTTTTCCTCTCAATACTCCCTGCACCTGGACACTTAAAGCTACGTGTGGGCTGGGCCTGTGACTTGAGAATCAATGTCTCCCTTAGTTTCCCTTTGCAGACACTTGATAGCATTGTACACGAGGAATCCAAGCAGCTAGTTCATAAAGGGATCTCTGTCTCCATCAAATTTCCTCTGGTCACTGCTTGGGCAGAACGCATCCTTTGTGGTTCCCTCTCACAGT
The DNA here is from genome assembly GCA_004027875.1 of Aplodontia rufa. NCBI lineage: Eukaryota > Metazoa > Chordata > Mammalia > Rodentia > Aplodontiidae > Aplodontia > Aplodontia rufa. The sequence continues at coordinate 25,122 of PVKS010013531.1, read as the reverse complement.
CTTGATTCAATGACTTCATGGTCATAATACCCCAATGGAGTTGAGATTTAAAGAAAAAATATTAACCTTTTTCTTTTGGTTGTGGGGGGTACTGTCACCTGCACTTCTTTCATTCTAAACCCGGTGGTCATTTCTGCTCCTCTTCTTAGTATGTCAGCAGGATTGAAGGGAAGATGTAACAAGGCTCCAGAGAGGCTAGTGGTGAACTTGAACCGTGTGAAAACTTGCAGAAGCAGTTGAGCTCGCAGAGCAGGTCTGTCCTCTGCTTCTCAGAAAACTCAACATTTTGTTTTTGTTTTAGAAACACAAACTGGGGGTCCAGTTAAGTAATTGCCTTCAAGATCTTCTTCCTACCCAGGGGTAACAGTGTACCAGGAAGGAAATGGGTGGGCTTGGGGAATTAGAACTAAATCTTGGTTCTGTCATTTTCTAGCTGCGTGGGCTTTGGAAAAATCACCCACATACTCTAGTTTCAGCTTCCTTGTCTGTAGAATGATCCACCACAGATTTATTCAGAAGATTTCAAATGAAACACACAGGCCAGTGTTCTGTGGGAGTGCTGCTTGTAATAATGGTGCTGACAGTGATAACAAGGACAGAAAAACAACCACTGGAAGAGAAGCTCTCCGTTTGCAGGAGGTAGACTGGCTGTACTTCATCCGAGCGCCTTTGCATCCTGAACCACTCTGCACACTCCTCAGCTTCCACATGCTTCTATGTCCTAAGACGAGACTATCTTCAGCCTCAAGCATCAGCTCTAATTCTAGGGACCTCGTTCAACCTCACCTTGAAGAAGCAAAATATGAACACACAGAGTACCGTGTTGATTCAATTCAAGGGAGTACATTTTTTTTTTAAACTGTGCATAATGATGAGAGTTATTGTTACGTATTCATACATGCACTATAATAGCATAATTTGGCCAATATCCCCCTGCCAGCACTCTCCTGCCTCCCACCTTCTGTCCCCTGGTAATGGCGCACATTTCCTCTGGTACACAGAAGACACAGGGAAGTGTTCCAAAGCTGGAAGCTAACCCAGCTGTGCTGGATGCATGGAGCCAACTTTTCTATGGATGTTCAAATTGGTATAAAAGACCATTTAGGTGTATTTAAACAGGGGGAGTTTTTGTTTGTTTAACTTTAATTTATTATACATGAATATTCATACAAAATAAGATGTTATTTTTAACTAACTTCTAATTCAGCTCTTTATTTTTTCTATCTTACCTGTAAATATTTTCCTATATATGTTTAAAAGTTAAGGACCCTTTCGAACAACTTACCAGCAATACAATACCACATTTCAATAATGAACTATTCTTTAATATCATCAAACGTGAAGTCAATAATCATATGTCCCCCAAATGTCATGTGTGTATGTGTATGCATATATGGTCTGTATGTGTACAAAACTTTTAAAACGTTTTATTTATTCAAATCAGGAGCCAGATAAGGTCATCACTGTTTATAAAACCTTTAACATCTTCATATACCTTTAATAAAGAGTTTTCTGAGGGAGATTTTCCACCCAGAGCACTGATTTTGGAACCAGCCCTTAGTAAGTTGTGTGGCTACATTCTGTGTGTGCAGAGGTGACACACGTCCACAGGTACCTCTGCATAGCTCATTCACACCCACCACTCACACCATCTCTCTCTCTCTGAAACACCACTTCCTGATTGTTTACTTTTTTATTCTTAAGTGAAAATATGATCTTTTGAGATTCTTTACCTCTGTCAATGTGTGACTACTGATCTGAAGGACAAGTCAGCTGAAGAAATCTCAACTTCAGATCTTCCCCAGAAAAGACCAAGGAGATAGAACACTGCATTTTTATATGCTAAGAGCTTGCAGCTTGGTTTAACTTAGAAATAACCCAGGTCTTATTTTGAAATTGGGAAGAAACTTGTCATGATGAGGAAAAGCCCATCCCGACTCGCAAATGATGTCATGGCTTTGTGTTTCTCATGCTTCTTGACTGTTGGGAGAAGTAGATGGAGTTCTGGTGCTGAGGAGGTATTTCCTGACCCAAAATAGGATCAGGATGTTTTGAGATAGGGAGTTCTGCTCTCGCAAGTCCCTGTGTGCAAGTAGCTAAGGTGTATGCTGCTGCCATAGCTGTAAGCTCCTAAGAACTTACTGCTGAAGCCCTGAGTGGGTTGTAGGTTGAGCTCGTAAAGCCTAAAGCATCAAAGGCACAAAATCAATGGCATTCTGTCTGTAGGAAGGACCTGCCAACCGGGGGTGTCTCCCGATCTACTTCATACTGGGTGCACCACACTCTGATCTTTACTTTGCATCAAATGCTGTAGAATTCTGTATGTGCTTTTATCTTTGCACCCTGCTGTTTTTCTAAGGTCTGTCTGCACTCTGGAGTCTTTCCTGGGCCCCTTCCGTATATGTCCCCCATTCCTTGACCCTCTGATTGATCCCTGGTCCTCTTGATTACTGCCTCGCAGGCACTCTCCACCTAGAATTGCCAGTTTGTTTTCAGATCATCTCACTTTGAGTTCCTTCCCGCTGCATACGGCGCATGTCTGTTTTTAGCTCTGGGCCTGGGTAGGGTAGAGGGAAAGTGAGTAGGAAGGAGGAGGCGTATTCTTTCGGAAACTTGTGTTTTTTTTTCTTTTAAGAGATATGTGACTTGGAAAATAGTTAAATAGCAGTCCAAAATGGAAGACACAGCTATCAGAGGAGGCAGGCAAGGCTGCCCAACCTCCTCACTGTGCAAACACTATTTCGTAATCCTATCTTTTCGGTCAGTACTATCACACGCACTCCGTCATGCCGTCAAGCAGGGTATCATCACTCCCTGTTTTGAAAACAACAGACTGTGCCTCAAAGCAAATGTACAATGACGTGTCACCCTTTTAGGCCCAGTCTAACCAGGCTGGGGTCCTGTCTTCTGGGTCTAAATTTTCTACTGTTTATCACCTGTCTCTAGATGGTGACCTGGGGTCCAGGAAGTCAGAACACTCACCCAGAACTGCAGAGGTGACTAAGGACTTCAGACAGTGCGGAGGATGCTGAGCAATCTATATGGCCCGCAAATAGGGAGAGAGAACTCATGCTGAGCAATTGTCTGCTAAACCCATGCTGTCTGATGGAAAACAAGCCACAAATGTGGGCCACATATATGATTTTCAGTTTTGTAATAGCCACATAAAAAAAGATGAACTTAATTTTCATATGCTTTAACATGGCATATCCAAAATGTTGTTACTTTATCACATAATTGACATAAATATTATTAATCACACTTTTTACATTCCTTTTTTTCCATACGAAACTTTGAATTCTGGTGTGTACTTTTCCACGGACAGCATGTCTCCATGCAGACAAGCCACTCGTGGGCATTGGCTGTTGCACTGTATAGCACCGTTCCGTGCATTTTATGAAGATTACTTCATATGCTTCAGTAATCACGTGAGGAATTAAATATAGTATCACCAAAGAGCTAAGGAAATGAAGCCCAGTGAGATTAGGTCACTTGCCTGGGGTCACCAAGTGAAGCTGGAAAGTTACCGAGCTGGATTCTGACCAAGGCTGTCCTCCTCTTCCCACTCGGGCAGACTATAAACCCTCAAGGAAGGTGCAGTGTTTGATCTGAACTTGAACATGGGAAGAATTGAATAGGTGGAAATGAGCAATGGCCTTGATGTGGTGATATTATCCCTGAGGGCCTGAGCTGCTGCTGGTGTTGATGCTACTGTGTGCAGTGGGCAGGTGGCACCAGGGACAAAGCAGGAGTAGCTAATTTCCCAAACCTTCATTAAACTTGCTCTTGAGGGGGTTGGTGTCTGGCATGTCACAGGGAAGTAAAGAGAACCATTGTCTTCAAAAGTACACGCTAAAGTTAAGGGAATTGTTTCATCAGTCAGTGAGCCTCTCTCAAGGGAACTGGGGCCATTAACACCACTTTCCTTTTAGAAATTATGTGACATTTGAGGTTGTAACACCTAGAGAGAGCTCAGCTGTGCCAGGCCAGGCAGTTGCTGGTGCTGAATAATCGCTGGCTCTCCGGTAGGTTGACAGGAGATCCCTTGGTGTAGACCCTGACATATTCTTTCAAGGAAGACTTCTAGATCCTAATGGAGAAGTGGGTTAGGACAGCCCCTGCCTGCTCTGTGGGCAACCAGCTTAGTTTTGGGTTTGCTTTGCATGTTTTCTTCATAAACATCGCAACAGCAGATTACAAAGCAAAGATGTAACTTAAAACAGTGGCATCCTGGTGTGTTACTGTTCACATCACACTGTTCCCCTGAACTTAACTGTCCATTTGCAAAAGAAAAAGAAGTAATCTAATTTTTTTGTCTATGAACAGTCATTTCTGTTTCTCCCCTTATTATAAAAATTTTCCCATCTTTCTAGTTTGTTAATGGCTTCATGGGAAATCACAGACTTCTGTATTATAATTTGCCAGATGTTTAGATTGTTTTGAAATTTCTTGACATTATATTTGATGCTATAGAATGCAACCACAGTCATAATTTTTTATCACTTTTGACCTACATCTTCATAATAAATACCCTAGCCTTTGAGCTTCTCAACTAGAAAGCTGTAAGTGTCTTCGAGTGTATTGGTTGTTCTGAGGTCTTGCTTTCCCAGCCACAAGTGATATGTGAGTGTCTAAGTTTGCCAACAATTCACCAGCATGGGGTATGAACCCTTACTCAGGGTTTTGTTAAGTTTAGCTGAGATAGAAATGTGTTAAGTATTTGTGTATACTCTGGTTGTGGTGGCGCATGCCTTTAATTCCAGTGGCACACGCCTGTAATCCCAGCTGCTTGGGAGGCTGAGGGCAGGAGGATTGAAAGTTCAAAGCCAGACTCAGAAATTTAGTGAGACCCTGTCTCAAAATAAAAAAAATAAAAAAGGCTGGGGATGTGGCTCAGTGGTTGAGTGCCCCTGGGTTGAATTCCTGGTACCAAAAGGAAAAAACAAAACAAAACAAAACAAAAAAAAAAAAAAAAAACACAGAAAAGAAAAGAAAAAAATTTGTGTGTACTTCCCCATGTGTCTCTTAGAAAAGTCATTTCTATAACTGACCAGAGTAACAGGTGCCACAGTCAGTGAAGGGGTGCCTTTTTCAGAGAAAGGCTGGTTAAATAGTTGTTCTTAGCAGACTGGACATGAGGGTCAAATCCAAAGACCCACAGTGTTCAGGCTGACCATGATGCCTCAACCTCCCACAGCCACACGGAAGCTGGAGAGACTCCCTTCTTGAGCATGCAGCCTGTGTAAAGGGTGACCACTTTGCTTCCATACCCCCGGCTGCAATGGCCTCTCACAGGCTTTGGAGGCAGGGAGATGTGTGACTTTTAGCAAGATATTTAATCTGTCAATTCTTCACCCAAACTGGGATGACAGCAGCATCTCCCTATAATATTGCTGTGTGGATTAGATCTGTTAAGACTTGAAAATGCTTACTTTGTGCCTGGTGCATGATTAGTGCTCAATAAAGGTTGTAAATGTGGGTTTGCATCTCACTTCCAACACTTTCTAGAGGCCTGCTATGGATAAGATATGAGCTCTGTGGACTTCAGTGTCCTCTTCTGTAAAATGGGATTGTAGCACTGCCTCATGGCAGCGTGAGGGGTTTGAGATACTACAGAGAGAGCATTTACATGGCTCTGTGCACACAGGACCTACACACAACAAAAAGAGAAACAGTTTTTTAAAGTTTTATTTTCTATTTTACAAAAAAGAAAAATTCTTTCCCTTACGTGGAACCAAAGCAGCAGTTCTCTTAGAACAACTCTTAGATTTTTGACTGTATTTGTTTTTACAGCCCATAGGGTAGGTTTGGGGCCCTTATGAAACAAATGGGCGGTAGATCAACATTTTTCTGTGTCTGAAGCTTTTAACAGAATCTCCTGTTGGAGGTTAATGAGTGCGTAATTTCACGGAAAGAGGTTACTACTTCATATTCTTACCAGTTTAGTGACTTCCTCACAGTTGATATCAAAAGAACAAACTGTCAGGTTTATGCAAAATATCACTTCTTCTGATGCTCAGCAACATAGATCAGAGTCATCTAAAAGAAAAGATAAAAAAGCAGATTCTTGAGGCTATGCGAAGAAATGACTGGAGGCCTTGAGCACAGCTCACCCACTCCTCTCCTCTTCCTCTGCTTGTCTGAGTCGGGGTGTGCTTCCTCAGGCAGCCTCCCGAGCATCCACACTAGGCCCTGGACTCGCCAAACGGATCCCTCTGAGCAGTTGCCATCTCCTCTTCCCTACCCGTCCCTCTGGAGGCGGGGGCACCTGTGGAGTGCTGTGATGCTCAGGCTGGGTGCTAGGTAATCAGTGTTTGTTGTCTGAATGGATGAACTTGAAAATATCTGATTGTGAGGCTGGAAGATGAGTTGATCTGCAGGTTGATCTGTGAAGTGGGGCAAGTGGCAGGGAAGAGCCACTATCTGCTGGGACTGAGGAAAAGCGAATGCAGTGATTATGTCCAGAAAATGCCAGGGACTTTCCCTAGCTTACATGGCCCTGCCTGTGTGGGGCACTTGTTGTTCCCTTATCCCAGGTCTTTCAACATCTTTTTCACCAATCTGTGCCCATTACCCTTGCTTATTATTTTGGTGAGGAATGTTCTGGGGTGTGTTTGCACTTGTGTTCTGGGTGAAATTTGGGCTCTGGGCATTTTAGGTGAAGGTATGAATAATTCCTTCTTTAAACTTCCTAGTCTGTGGGTCAGAGAAGGTCCAGGGCCCCCGTGGTTTCCCTTGAGTGAGCACCTGTGGAATGGGGCCCTAAATAGATGAGAGAATAGTCTTCGTCTAAAGAGCTTTGCTTTTCCAATAGGGGCTTTGGGACCTGCTGACTTCTCACTGCTCATTTGGGCAGCCTGATTTAAATGAATGATAGTATTTGTCCCTAAGCTTCTGTTGGTGCTGGATGATGTATGGAGTTTCACACGAATTGTGTCAAGCACTCCTACTTTTAAGACCAATGTGAGTCCCCAACATTTTCCAAGAAGTTTGGCCAAACACCACAGCCAGTAGCGTAACTCAGTGATAGAAGGAGAATTTGAGAGGGAGCCAGGAAGTCTGGATTGCACTTCGTCTCTGTCCCAGACCAGTGATGTGGCCTCGCGTGTGCCGTAGAGTCTGTCTCTCATCTGCGACAGTGCAGTGAGGTGAGTTGGATCTGATGCTCTCTGGATTCCCTTCCATTTCACGCCCTCAGTGTGTCTACCTTAGCCTGGCCTGCCCTCTCCCCTGCTTTCGTTCCTCTGGGATTGCAGGTCAGCTGACAGTTCAGCAGCCCTATGTGCTCTGAGACTTATCTCCTGGCAATACCCAGGTCGCCTAGTGACATCCATCTTACTTCTTCTCTTGAACTCTTCCTAATCTTATCCTACCATGTTGGTGAGATGTGAGTTTTCTGCCCTTGTGAGTGTATCTTGGGGGCACATGCATTTGTATTGCTCCAGGCCTGGAACTTTAGTCCACCTCACACTAAAAGTCAAAGGCAATTTTCAGAGTGACTTTCAATTAACACATTATGTGATGAAATTCTACTTATCCGCTTCTCTCCTTTATGTTAGTGCCCTTTGTGTCCTAAGAAACCTCTGGTTGTGATAAATTCATGAAGATTTTCCCCCTCTATTCCTTCCAGAATCTTTACAGTTTGAACCTTTGCATATAGACTCCTCCTTGTGTGAATTTTATGGATACAGTGTTGGGGATTATTTATGTTTTTTTTTTTCTGCATAGATACCCAGATCTGTGTATTGAGAACCATTTATTGAGACGATTTTCTTTTCCTCACTGAATTGTATTGGTACTACTGTAAGAAATTAAGTGAAGGCATGTGTGAGCCTCTTTCTGGATTGTTTCTTTCATGGATTTTTTTTTCACTGATCTTGCACCGATAACACACTGTCTTGGTTACTGTGGTTTTATAGGAAGTCTGGTGAAAAAAGCCTTTAACTGTGTTCTTCTCTTTTAAGGTTGTCTTTGCTATTTTATTTTATTTATTATATATATATATATATTTAGAGAGAATCAATTTTATTTAGTTTTTCATGTAGCTTTCGTAGCTCTGACTTTTGTATGTGGTGCTAGGGTTCCAACTTGTGTCCTCGCACATGCCAGGCCACTGCTCCAGCCCCAGTCTTTGCTATTTTAGATTCTTTGTCTTTCGTTATAAATTTTAAAATCAGCTTGTTGGTTTCTACAAAATAGCTGCTGAATTTCGATGAAAGGGCATTGAAGCTGTGGATCAAACAGTTAATCAGGGTTCTCCAGAGAACTAGAACCAGTAGTGTGGTACACCACACACACACATGTGCACACGCGCGCGCGCACACACACACACACACACACACATTCATGAATTGATTCATGCTGTTGAGGAATCTGACCCGTCCCAAGATCTGCATTTGGCAAGTTGGAGGTCAAGGAGACTACAGGAATTCTAGCCTGAGTCCAAAGGCTTGGGAACCGGCAGAGCTGCTGTCGTAGTTTCAGTCGAAACCTTAGCAGGCTGGAGACTTAGGAAGGGTTGGTGTTTCATTTGAAGTCTAAAAGCTGGAAAAACCCTTGGTGTCCCTGCTCAAGCAGTCCTGGAAGAGAAGCTTCCTTCCCCTGGGGGCAAGGTCAGCCTTTCAGCTCTGTCCAGGCCTTCAACTAAATGAAAGACCCTTCCACATTTCAGGGAGGGCAATGTGATCTGCTCAGTCTGTTGAGTTCCATGTCAGTTTCATCTGAAACACCCTCACAGACGCATCCAGAATAATGTTTGATAAGATATTTGGACACACTGTAGAGTAGTCGAACTGACATTACATTAGCTGTCACAATCATTTTTGGGGCAAATTAACATTTTTGACAAAATCAAACCTTCCAATTCATGAATATGGTATGTATCCCCATTTATTTAGGTATTCTATAATTTCTCTAAGTAATGTTTTGTAGTTTTCAGTATCAAGTCATGGTTATCTTTAAATTTTTTTCTTTGTATTTGATTTTTAAAGATTGACATGTAATAATTTTACATGGTATTGGATCTTTTCCTGTTATGAATGGATTATAAAATACATTGCCCAAATGTTTGTGAACTTGTATTTTAAAGAATTATAATGCTGGGCTGGAGTGGTGGCTCAGCGGTTGGAGCACTTGCCTGGCATGCGTGAGTACCCAGGTTTGAACCCCAGCACTACATATAAAACTAAGTGTCAGAGAAACAAAGGCCAGATGAAAAAATAAATAAAATTGATTTTTGTCTTTTGCTCTTTCCCTCTTTAAAAAAAAAAGAATTATAATGCAGTATTTTTAGGAGAAGAGTAGGGTAGTTATCAATTTCTCATCACTGAAGTTTGGGAACTACCATTCTGGACAAAACCATAAATCATTACTAAACTATCTTTTACATCTGTATGCTACTTTATCATTGCCAAAGCCATTTCCTTCCTTTGGTCCTCACGCAGACTCTCAGAAAGAGACAAAAGAGCTATAAATATTCTTTCTTTCATATAAGGAAATTTGGCCTCAAGGGTATTATCTAAAAGTCTAATGATTAGCAAGACAGAGCCAGCCCCAGAACTTTTTCTAAGAGAGAAGACTGGCTCCTGATACCAAACTTATTCTCTTAAAGATGTCTTGTTAGGACCATTACTGAGAATATACCTTGAAGAGACCCAGCTTCATGGAGCATCTCCTGCCTGTGGCCCCCTCAGCCATGTCCTCCATAGACAGTGTGAGAGGAAGGGAAGAAGACAGTGGAAGGAGGAAGGTGGACCACGGTAACTATTTATAACACTAGAACAAGGAGGGTCTTGTCAGCCCCTGTAGCCCTTTTGCATCTATTCGGAAAAGGTGTCCTTTGAGCCAGAGCCAGGTGCTTTTATGCAGTGAACAACTTTCAGAGTCATTTATAGCATCTCTGAGGGAAAACAACAATTGTAGAAACCTTAATTATTCAGGAATTAATGAAGGATGCGAAGCCTCAACCAGTGGGTATTTTGTTCCTTTCCTTCTAAGAAATAAAAAGTACTTTCAAGATGATTCAAAGCTAAGAGAAGAAACCAATCTTTTTTCTCTCTCTTTTTTACAACCTTTTACCTTCTAGTCTCTCTTTCTTCCTAATCTTCCCTCTATTACAGTACATTACAGTACATACTGAGTGCCAGACCCTGAGAACACAGAGACAAAATGAGGTAGTGTCTCTCCCTGGGAGCTTCTAAGTTTTACACAATTTCTTGACTTCCACCAATAACAACTAATAGATTTTATGTCATTGTGGTTACTTTTTAAAAAGTCCTTATTTTTAAAGAAATACATATTAGAGTATTTATGAATGAAATGACATGTTCACAATGTTTGAAATAATCTAGAAGATTCAGGATTGGGTAGGAATTTTTTAAAAAGTAGAATTGTCCATATGTTGATAAGTATTAAATCTGGGTCATTTTGTCCATGGAGGTTATCTGCCATCCATCCGTATCCCTTGTTGTAATTATCTTTTTGAGACAATGTTTCGGGGATTACCACTTGCCTTATTACAGGGATTGAATTCTGGTTGTTTTTTTTTTATTTTTTTCTAAATCTAACATACTTTACTTATTTGGTATCAGAGATTGAACCCAGAGGCACTTAACCATTGAGCCATATCCTCAGACCTTTTTATTTTTTTTATATTGAGACAGGGTCTTGCTAAGTTGCTTAGGGCCTCACCAACTTGCTGAGGCTGGTCTCAAACTCGCAGTCCTGCTGTCTCAAGCCTCCCTAGTTGCTGGGATAACAGACGTGTGCCATAGCGCCTGCTTAGCATGCTTTATTTTAGTAAAGCTTATCATGGTGTTCTAAATTGATAACAGTGGATAAGATAACAATATTTTGAAACATTTGTATTCTGAGGGAGATAAGAACCCATAAAATAAGTGATTACCATCCACTATAAAAACACTACCAGGTGTATAGAGGGCACTGGGAGTAAAGGTGAAGGGGCCACCAACAGGGTCCTAGAGAGTCTTGGAAAGCCTCCCAGGAGCACTTGCCTGGAAGAAGAGGCAAAGGTAAATTTGACAAGATGACAGAGAGACATATTTGAGTTCAAGGAAGAGTAAGTGGCACAAGAGGGAAATGGCAGGGTGGGGTGGGCCAACCTCAGTTCAGGATGACTGGAACGTGAGGGCTGTCAGAGAGTGGCAGGAGATGAGGGTAAGGTCAGCAGCAGCAAAAATCGTGCCAGGCCTTGTGGGACAGCCTGAAGATTTTGTCTTTTATTTTGTGTTTCTGGGAGCCATTGGAGGTTAAATTGAGAAAGGAGCTGGTTCCGCTTGCCTTTTGCAGAGGGCATCTGTTAGCTCTGTGTAGGTGGACTGGTCTAACTGTGCTGTTGTGATGTGGAACAGAAAAGCAGACCCAAAGGCGAATCAGTCTAGAAGCTAGATCTCCAGACCCACCTCATGTAGTTTTCCTCCCACAGTGCTACATGCTTCTCAGAAAATCCACACAGATACACAAATTGGGCTTTTTCAAGTGTTTACAAAAACAAAACTCGCAGTCACTTTCAGGACGTAGGAAGAGAATAGAGCCAAGTCCTTGTTCTTTCTTCTTTTCCCTCCATGGCATTCCCTCATCTGCAGGGTAGAACCATGGCAACCCATGAGAGACTGAGAATGGTCACTTACAATGTGGCATTTTTTTCTGGATGCTTTATAGCTCTTAACTCAGTTGTTCTTTCTGTCATTCCATGTGTATTAGTGTTTCTTCCATTTCACAGATGAGGAACTATAGTACACAGAAGTAAGTGACTTGGCTAAGGTCACACATCCAGCAATTAATACTTAGGTGACCTGCCTTCAAAGTCCACTCTCCTAACCACCATTGTACTTCTTCGATTAGGTTTGATTTTGCTCTAGTCATGTCTTTGTACTTGGGACATCTGAACAAAGATAGTGACAAAAGGATTTGACTTTCAATGTGGTTCTTAATACTGCCAAATCAGAATTTTCCATAACTCTGAGGAAAAAGAAAGTTTTCCTAACTGAGAAAGACTAGCTTCTTGGAAGGAAAAGATATTTTAATGGAGCTTTGAGAGATGGGTGAACTTTTGAGAAGTAAAATTGCTGAGAAAAAAGAGTTGGTAGTATCAGCCAGAAAGTAGTAGTTCAACTACACAATCTCTCTACCAGCATTTACAGTTAAAAACGGGATAGGATGTGTGATATTATGATTTATCTCTCACCTCTCTCTTTCTATCCACCATCTATCTATCATCTGTTTTGGTTTTCACTTGTGATTTCATAGCTTCCACAGCCCTTGTTATTTCCTAAGTGACTTGGGGTGTTTTAGGTTTCAGGATGCAAAGTCTCTCCCTCTCTCTTCCTGCTTTCCTTTCACCTACTCTTTTTCTCCTTGTGGCAGGTGTTAGCTAGAATTTCTCTTCCCCAATTTGGATTATAGAAACCCTGATCTTCCCTTGTCATTCTGTCTTGAAATTGGCAATGAAGAAATTCTCTAGTAGCAGATGATAACAGCAGCAGTTAAGAAGGGGTTCTGCCCCTTACCTGGGAGGAAGGAGTGTTGCAGAGAGAGGCCAAGAAGCATCTGAATAGATACAGCCTGTTGGGTTTCCCACCCATGTTATTAGCATTAGATTTTTCTGTCCAATCACATTTTTACATGGTAATTGTCCATACTTCAATCATGACTATGTAACAAAGTCTCCATAAAACCCCAAAAGGACAGAGTCTCAGAGTCTATGGGAAGGTGAACATGTGGAGGTTCCTGAACATGTGGGTTCAGAGGGGCATGGAAACTCTGTCAGGTGCCTTGCCCTATGCACCTTTTCATCTGTATCTTTTGCAATGTCCTTTATGAGTTGGTAAATGTCAATGCTTTCCCAGTTCTATGAGCTGTTTTAGCAAATTAATCAAACCTTGATTTATACCCAGTTGGTTGGAAGCACAGGTGAACACTCTGGGGCTTGCGATTGGCATCTGAAGTCTTGGGGCTGAGCCCTCAACCAGTGAGAACTAATGCTATCCTCAGGTAGATTGTGGCAGAATTGAAGTGAATTAGAGGACACCCTGCTGGCATTTGCTGCAGAACTGCCTGTGTGCTTGCTGTGTGGGGAAAATCCCAACACTCATCTGGTGTCAGAAGTGATCTCTGTTGTGAGAATATAATAGAGGAAACTGAGTTATAGGTTTTTTTTCTTTCTACATCCTCAAAGAATGCAAAAAGCATATGTGTGAGAACTCTGAAAAGTAACAGCAGGCAGAGGGGGGATTGATGTCAAAACTTGAACAATGACTCATAATGGCCCTTGTCCTATGGACTTCCACAATAGTGTGGGAGGCTAAAATTCTGAGATACCACTGTCTTTTCAGTCATAGGAACCTGGAAAAGGAGCCACCGGAAGCCAGAGAGTGAGAAGAAATTGCTTGGGAGAGGGCTGGAAAAGGGGATTTACTCATTCTCTGTATGGACTGATATAGGTCCTGGGCAAGACCTGCAAGGTGTAACTGAATGGAACAGACCCAAAGAAGCACAGCAGAAGCTTTGAAAACTCAACTATGATATTAACCACTGCTCAAGTCTCAGACAATCCCTTGAGTAGCATGTGTGACAGGAAGACCCAAATGGCATAGCCAAGTCTTTGAAAACTAAACGATGTCAGAGCTCAAACCCATAAAAGGTGAGGGAATTTTCAGTCTGAACCTCAGCGGCTTAATTGCCTACTAAAAAAATAAACAAAAGAATTGACATTTTCAAAGGATCTAGAGTCTGATTCCAAAATCTGGGACACAATTCAAATTTATTTCACATGAAAAGAAACAGGAAAATCCAAATAGTACTTAAGGGAAAAGAGAAACAACAAGTGCAAACTCAAGATAACTCAGATGGTAGAATTATCACACAGAGACATAAAGAAGCTATTATATCCTTTTTCCGACCTTGAAATTAATGCAATGATTACAGTTCTTGGCAGAGAAATAGAAACTGGTACAAAATAACCACATAGAAATTTTAAAACTGGAAAGATGATATCTGAGATAATAAATTCACTAAATGGTCTTAGTTGCAGAGTGGAGATGATGGATAAAAGTGTCAGTGAACTTGAAGGTAGATCAGTAGAAATTGTGCAGTATGAAAAACAGGGAAAATACTGGGAAAACTGAACAGTGTCATGGTGCTATGGGATAATATTAAAAGGCTGAAATTTAGGTTACTGGAGTCCCATCCCAGAATATGAAAAGAAAGATATTGGTGCAGGAAAAAAAATTTGAAAACGGAAATGTCCTAAACTTAGAGAAAGACGTAAATTTATAAAATTGAAGAATCTCAGCAATCTCAAACAGGATAAACTGAATGACAATTATTCAGCCACATCATGATCAAAATTCTGAAAGTTAAAAATTAAAAAACATTTTTAAAAATTTATTTATTTTTGTTTTTTTATACTTGTTTATTATTATTTTTTATTCATTCAACATAGTCATACATATAGGAGAGAGTCATTGCCACCTAATCATGATAACATGCATAATGACAGAGCAAACTAAGGCTGATGTCAGTTCATGATCTCCCCCTTTGGGTTCCCCTTGATGCCATGTTTTCCCTACTTTATCCCCATGTTAGTTGGGCTTCTCATGGAAGTAGAAGGTTTCCCCACTGGGTTGATAACCCCCCTACTCCCTCCCTGAAGATTAAAAATATTGAGAGCCTCCAGAGAAACATGATACATTCACTTATAGGAAATCTATTCAAATGACTGCAGATTTCTCATCCAAAACCATTGAGGCCAAGAATAGTGGAACAACATCTTCAAAGCATGGAAAGAAAAAAAAAACTGTCAATCCAGAATTTTACGCCTTTCAGGAGTGAAGACAAAATAGAGATATTTTCAGATGAAGGAAACCCAAGAGATTGTATTTTGAGCAAACCTGCTCTTAAAGAAATGCTAAAAGATGTGTTTTAGCCCAAAAAGAAGGGATGCTACATGGTAGAAGTGGTAAATACTTCTTATACATTCCCCTGACTAAAAATACACAAAAATATAAAAGTAAACAAAAATCACCCCTAATCCCATGACATGTGGTAACTATGGACTACTGAAATATTTTGGATATATTTTAAGTAATTTTTCACTGTGACTAAGCATTTCTCCATCTTGATTTCTTTCTTTCTTGACTCCTTTGGACCCACACACCCCTCCCTCCTTTTCTACTTCATTTCTCTCTTTATTTCTTTCTCACTTTCCCTTCCTCTTGATCTTCCTTCCTTTTTTCTTTCAATGAAAATTATACAGTATATAGTTTTATGAGATTCTTTATCAATTTACATTATATTGTGAAATTTTTCCTGTTTAGGTAAAAAGTCTTAATAAATTTTAAAAATCAAGGTTGAAAATGGTATTGTGGTTTTATTTTTTAAAAATAAACATATTGACATATTTATGGGTGTAATAATGCCATCCCTGGGATTTGTGTCAAATTCCCAGGGATAGGTGGGTATTGATGAACAAGATAGGCCATGAATTGATGCGAGGTAATGGGTACATGTGGTTCATTTTACTACTTACTTTAGTTTTTCTCTATGTGTGTAAATTCTCTTTAAAAACACGTTAAAAAAATCTTTACAAATGTTATTTTTAGCTGTTAAGCATACCCTGCTTTGTGGAATTCTGTAACATGTTTAGCTATTCTTTGGTTGGGAGCTGAGGTTATGCATAGGCTGTGATAAAACTGTAGTCATTGACAGGTTCTGTGATTATTTTCCTTTTGGGAGTTATAATTACTGGTTTAAAAGAGAAGGGACATTTTTAAGGCTTTGATACCTTTTGTCAAATTGCCCTTCAGAGGAGATATTTCATGTTATTTTTCCACAAGAGGTATATGAAAGTATCCTTGCCAGCTCTATTATAAATTTTTGAGTCTATTAATGTGGTGGGGGAAAGTGTGTCTTATTTTAATGTGTGTTTGATTTCCAGTGACATTGAACTCTCAGCCTGTCTCTGAATTTGTTCCTTCTAGGGAGAAAGCAAGGGAAAAGAGTAGAAGAAAATGGATTTATGCCAGTCTTTACATTGAAGATGAAAGGCAAACACATTTGTAGGCAGATAGGTTCAAATCCTGGCTCTGGCACTTAATAGCAATGAATTTAATGCACCCTTGGTCTCTCTGATCCTCAGATTTTTCATCATTGAAGAAATAGGGTAGGCATGCTGATTTTCATGAGCTGTGAGGTAGTAGAGATTTCTGGGGGAAGACTCTGATGTACAGTGGTCAATCTGGAAATGGTAGCTTTTGTTGTCCTTGGAATCAGAGTCTCAGGATGGAGAATGACTTCCTGTTCTCCTGCATTTGGCAGCAAGGGGCTCAGAGCTGGGTTCCCTCACATGGGGAAGGTCCTCTTCAGGAACTGTCACTGGGTCACTCCCTCTTCACTTTTCATTGTTCGTAACTTCCCTGCACTGTACTCTTTAATTCGCTGGTGGGCATGACGGCAGTTCTAACAAACCAGGAAACCCATCTTGGGCAACTGGATGATCTTGGGGGAACAAATTCAGATGCTAGAGGTATGTATATGATTTAGGAGAAATACACCTTGCAGTGCTTGGCTTGGGCCACTAGTTTTTTGACAGTGTCTCACTTTTTCTTCCTAAAGAAGGATTCAGACCTGGAACCGGATCTTTCCAGGGCAGCCCAGTCATGCTGGGGTCTCTGTTGCAATTAATTGGCCCTTTTCCGGGTCTCTCATCTTCCTCCCTCCTTCTTCCACCTAGCCAGGCTCAGAGTTCTTAAGTTGGCCATGCTGCACATCTTTCTTGAAGTTGAGAATAGGGAAAAGGGCTGTGGCTTTACATATATTGTCTGTTCATGTATTACGAGAGAACTGAAAATGTTTTTTCCTCTATTTACTTCATTTTTGATTGGTGAGGGACAAGTGGACACCCTTGAGGTTATCTGAACACCAAGTGAGTAGGATCTGGGCCCAGGCCCACAGGTCAGGCCAGGAAACCCTATAGTACTTTCAACTGTGAGTTGAGTGGATTAAGGAGAAGTCTTCTGAAATCAAGATTGAGAGCCAGGCCTCAGTGCAACCATCCTGCCCTTGGTTTCTTTCTGGGACCACCTACCTTACTGATGTCCTGTTTTGTTTTCTGGGTGCATTCAAGTGCAGGAAATTGAAGGATGGGGTAGGAAGTGGGTGAGTCTGACGTGTTTTGTAAATTGAGGCAAATACCAGAGAAGAGTCAGCATACACATCCCCTTGTGAGGAGTTTATCCCCTCTCTGCAGCAATGTGGGCAGCCATCTCTGCCAGATGTCACAGAGGGCTCACAGAGGTGTGCGAGAGCAGAGCTGGTTAACAGTACGAGCTTCCTGTTCCTGTCCATCACAGTTATACTTCACCTCAATCCACAACTGCATGATACCCAAATGGAGGAAACCTTCAGTCGCCCAAGTGTTTCTCAAACATTGAATTATTTCTTTGTCCCTTTTAAAATGGGTCAGTACTTTATCTGTGAATGTTTCCCTATGACTTTATTAAATGACGAAGTAGCACTGTCTTGCAGAAATGTGAAATAACACACATTTCATCTGTACAGTTTCAGAGCTCCTTCTCATCTACCTTTTTGCTTGTGCTTCACCACAATTTTCTGAATCAGGGATTATTATTTTAAGAGATGAGGTCTCACTATGTTGCACAGGCTGACCTCCAACTCCTGGGCTGAAGCCATCCTCCCTCCTTAGCTTCCTGAGTAGCTAGGGCTATTGGCCACAGTACCACTCTTGGCTTTGAAATAGGGATTATTAAAACCATTTTCTTTCAAGGAAACAGACTCAGAGAGAATGGGTGACTTTTCTGAGGACACACAGTGATTTTTATGGGAGAGCGAGGGGACCTCACATCATTGCCTATTTCAGGCTTCTATTAGGTCAGTTTTCTTTTCTTTTCAGTAAGCACCAATTTGTCTTGATTTATCCAGAGTCCCACATACATATTCTCTTTGCTGCGGAACAGTGCTTGAAATAGTTAACACCAAAAAATGGCAAATATTGGTTTTGTTGAGGTAAACATGACAGTCCTGGGTTAAGCCAAAGACAAATATTGATTTGTGACACTCTTACAAAGGTCATTTCATCCTTTCAGAAATGAAGACTTCTCCACCTTACAGCAGACATGCAAGGCTGCAGCCTCCTGTCCCCCTCTACCCTACTTCCTGTTAGGTCCAGGTATATAAACTACCATTTATGTTCCAGGCAGTGCACGATTCCTCAAAGCCACCTGTGAGGTGGGTGGATTGGCACATGTTGCAGAAGAGAAAGCTAGACATTAATGTCATTTGCCTAAAATCCCACAGTGATCAAATTATAAAGCTAGGAACCAAACTTAGATTTTTCTGACTTCAAAGCATGGTTCAAATGAAATTTAGCACCAGCCTTCTCAACTGGGCTGTGTCTGAGGTTTCTCCCCAATTCAATCTTGGTTCTTGCCTCTTGGGCACAGAAGGCTTACACTTAGCTCTTCTTGTCTTTGGTTGAGATTCTGGCTGTAGAGGTGTCTTCAGTGGAGTGATTGTGGGCAGATCCTAAGATCTGAGTATGCTTTTCTTCACGCATAGATTAGGGTCAACAATGATCTGCCTTTGGGACTGTTTTGCAGATTAAGAAAAAAAAAAGGCACCTGACACCTGATATGTGTCTAAAAAGCAGTGGCTACTATTTGTGTGTTGGTCACTTCTTCTCAGGAAGTGAAAAGGGGTGCTCTGAGGGCTGTGGGCTGCATGTCTCTCCTACCACTGCGCACCACACCCTCCTACCCTGCTCAGAGGCCCTTTATCTGCTCTCTGTATACTACATGCCTATGCCAGACCCTTCTACTTGATGCTCACAGTAAAGGAAGCCTGAGTCTCCCCCGCTGGCTTTCCCTCCTGCTGCTCAGCTCTGCATATCTTCGTGGCTAGTCCCAGCTTCTCACTGTGCTCTGGCACCCTGCCCTTGCCTCCCTCCATGCCCTTGCTTCCCCAGACCTTTCCAGGAGGGGTTGAAAGCTCACAATGCATCATGCCTCTTTGATTCCTGGCTGGCTGTGGGACTCTCATCATGTGCTAAGATTACCGAGCACCTGCTTTGTAAGAAGAAAACCATCATTTATTTGGCAAATGAATCTAAACCACAGGATTTGACTAAGTCCTGGGAATGCAGAGATAACTAGATGGTTCAGGGGCTTCCTGGCTATGTGGGGAAAATAGATAAAATAAATAGTGAGTGAGGTATTTGGGCCCTTGCCTGATTTCCCATGTTATTTAAGACTGCTAGTATTTTGGAGGCAGGAGTGACAATTTTGTCTGGGCCTACTGCTCACCGCTTGCAGTTAATAGTGTCTTGGTTGTATTGTCTGATCTGAAGAGACACGATCAAAACACTTAAACTCTGAGCTCTGCCGTTCCCAAGCCAGCACTGGTAGGTTGGGCGTGAGGGTGGGGAGCCCAAGGACAGCTTGCTTCCTTCCTCCCATTCCATCCTTTTATGTCATATTCTGTGATTGGGGTTGCATGCGGGCATTGGGATATTTTAGTGACCTGCTGTTGGGTTGTGGAGAGGGAAGCACACAATTTCATAACCAGACCTTCCTGGACAAGCCATTCAGCCTCTGTATCCTCATGCATAAGATGTTGAAACAGTAGACTCTTACTGTATGTCATAGTTCCAACATGAGCTGTTTGACAGCTAAAGAAATCACATACATGTTACAAAGCACGTGACTGCCCCATGGTATGCAGTCAATCATAAACGACAATTTAAATGATTTCTAAACCTCATTGATTCCATAAATTCAGGGCTACAGGGATTTCCAAATCTTTTAAAGGAATCTAATCACTGAGTGTAAACTTTCGTTAACACGGACCTGCAGTTTGATTTCTTTGTGACCCATCATTTACAAGCAAACAGCTCTTTCTATCACTTCTTGATACCTGGAGGGCACAGAAGCCCTTGCACACCAGGTCCCAGCCTAAGTGTGAGCACTTTTATGAACTAAGGGGCTGGCTGCTGTCAGCTTTTTATTCATAATCCCTCCTGCATGAAATCGGTTTGCTTCATGCCCAAGACCTTTAAGGTTTTTCTCAAATACTTAAAATCCCAAATGTTGATTCTATAAATGCTGAAGGTCAACTATAATGTAAGCAATGATCCGGGGCATCTGGAGGATTCACTGAGATATGTCAAGTGATGTGCACACTGAATGTGTTCCTGGCTTGAGACCTTCATCATTAATTGGACCTTTTGCATCTGGAGTTGACTGCGCATCGCTGTAGCTGGGAGAGTCACAGGTCAAATGAGATGGCCATTTTAGTATAGGTATTAAGAATGCCATCTTTGGATTCAGATAGTGCAGGGGTCCAGGTCTTGACTCTGCCATCTACTAGATCTAATGTCCTTGAGGTCCAGCTTCTGACATGTGGAGTGGGCTGGATAGCAGTGCCAACTTCACAGAACTGGGGTGAGAATTGATTGTACTGTTGCATGTGTAGGCTTAGCACAGTGCTGTGCTCATGGGAAGTCCCCAGAGAGCTGTCTTGATGACCTCCCTCTCTTCTTCTCCCTGGGTGCAGTACCACACACCCAGTAGATGCTTCATATTTGGTGATGATGTCAGTTCGTGTCTAAAACCATGTTCTTATCTACAGATTAACCACCTCCTACTCTCAACGCACCACAGGCTCCGGCAGTGGATGCCAATCAGACGTCTCCTTAATCAAGTGCTATCTGTAACTCTGTGCTTGGCAGTGCCAAGGAGGAGACTGAGGAGTGCTAATGAGCTCTACTCTTGCAAGGCCCAGTCTGACTGGAAAAACGCACACGATTTGCTTGCATACTGCGCCTGGAGGGCCATGCAAGACGGTAGCGTTCACTCAGTGTGAGTAGAAGTGAGTGTGACTAGAAGTCTACGCAGGAGGACGACTTCACAGGGGAGCACCTGGACTTCTCGGGGCCTGGACTGCTGCAGGTTCTGCCCTTGGGTAGGGAGGGAGTGATAAGTGAGGAAGGCTTGAGGCTGAGATTCACTATGGAGTGCTGATGTCTGTGAATCTGGCCCCAAAAGAAAAATGTCGAAACCTCCTTTTGGTTGACATGCTCCGTTTAGCACCAAATGAGTGCAGATGAGACTGTCTTAGGTGTGTGGTGGGTGGGGAGGGAAGCAAATGTGGAAGGCCTTAGAGAAAGAACCAGCACCTTCTTCCAGGAGGGAATGATGTGGGCCAAGAGCAGAGGTTAGACCTGAGCTCTTGTCTTGGACTATTCAGAGATGGATTGTTAACCACGTTGCCGCCTCTGTCATTCAGTGACCAAAGTCAAGACCATAGCCTGATAATCGGAGAGCTGAAAGACTCACCTTGATGCCAGGGCCATTGTTCTTCCTCTGGTAGTACTGATTCTCCTGGCCTGTGACACACGTCACAGGGGCAGCCTAATTATGGCTGCCTGGCTGACAGCTCTACACAGGTCCCTTTGGACCAGGGAGCCCAGAGTTGATCACATTCAGTCTGGAGACCTGGAATGAAGCTGTGGCCCTGACATTTCCTCAATAGCCATGGGTAATTATTCAGCAGCAAATTGTTGGGGAGGTTGTAGAGGGATCACTTCTTAAGTAGAGGCTTAAGATGCTGGAGCCACACATTGATTCATCAACTGTGTACAACCTAGGCTGAGCTGGCATTGTTCCTGTTCCTCCTTGGGAAGGCTGGGACTCCCTTGCATTCTGCCCCAGGCTACTCTCTTGTGAACTTTCACATCTTTGAGGTCTCTGTTGCTGGTTATAGGCTCAGATCAATTTTATCAGAATCTACTGAGGATAATGTTGAATATCTATATTTTTAAAATGCTTCCAAAAGGATGTGAGTGTCCAGTCAAGATAGAGAAGCAGCCTGGAACCGTGGTGCATGCCTGTAATCCCAGAGGCTTGGGAGGCTGAGGCAGGAGCATTACAAGTTCAAAGCCAGCCTCAGCAACTTAGCGAGGCCCTAAGCAACTTAGGAAGACCCTGCCTCAAAACTAAAAAAATAAGAAATGGGATGGGAAAGTGATTCAGTGGTTATGTACCCCTGAATTCAATCCTTTGTACCTCCATCCCCCCCAAAAGAAAAGAAAAGAAAAGAAAGGAATAGAAGCAATGTTCCCTGGTCCCCTTCACCCACATTCAACCTTGGTTATGAGGCTAGAGGTGGGTGGGCAGAAGAGGGTTACACAGAGTGGTTTACAGTTCTGAGGACAAACAAATATTTTCTCCTCTGCATTCAATTCCCTTTTTTCTTTGCATGGTGGCCCTTTTGGCCTTGGCCTAGTGATGGGAAAGACATTTATTTACTAAGATGGCAAAGGTAAATGGCTGTTAGCTTGGTGACTTTAAGAAGTGGTTGCACATGAGTGGTTTTTTGCATTGAGGAAATGTCATGGAACACTGGTTGTGACACCTTCTGCCCAACTGAGTGAAACTGTGATGGAAAGAAGAAAGAACAGCCCCTTACAGGACACCAGCCCTGGAGCCCCTAGAGGACATAAAGTTTAAGATCTTAACAGGCCCTATTCTTATGAAAGACACAGTTAAGTTCCAAGAGATATCTAGGCCAACACACCCTTGTTAGCAGGACTTAAGAGAAAATTCAGAGGAAATTTTTCTCTCCAGTCTGGTTGCTACATGGCCCTCCTTTGCAATTCGACATGGTAGAATTTGGGGCAGCCTAATTATGGCTGCCTGGCTGACAGCTCTACTGTCTTTCCTGAGGGGAGGTACCTTTCTGATGTAAGTGCTACACCACATTTACCAGCTGAGTGCTGATCTGAGCAGGGAGGCTTGCATTTGATTTGGCCATCCATAAAATTCTGGTTTTACATTGCTATTCTCCTGATTTCGAAGCACTCAAAGCCAGATTCTTCTGGATAAGCTTAGAACAACTTAATTCAGCCTACTTGAGGGGCAATGGAGGTAGTTTTTCTGATATCCAGCCAACCAGTAGAACTTGGTTTTTAGGAGGTATGCTGAACAAGAATTATGTCTATTGCTAGGATCAAAAGTTATGATTAAATTAGGGTAAATTATGCAAAGCAGAATTCCTTGCTCAGGTTTCCAGAGATCCACCAGACACTTTCAGTATTTCAAAAAACCAGATGGGAAAAGCATACTTACTGCAATGAATCTTCACAGCCAAAGAAATCGAATTTCTGTGTATTGTGTTGAATGTTTTTTCATCTGATTTCATTCTGATCAGACCTCTTATTGTTGGCAATATCTTTGTTCATTTGATAACACAAAAGGACCCAAAATTTTCAAGTTAGTTGACAAAATCTTTCAGAATCTGGGGATCATGTTGGGGAAGCAAAGGGTACTTGGTATGGAAGAATTTAGGAACCATTGGCTTTGACTTAAGGGGAGCTTCTGCTATTTCAGAGTGCTAGTGAAATGTTGGGGTGAAGAGAAATGACAAATCTATAGCTGAAAACTCAGATAAATTTCTTAGATCAGAAGAAATAAACGTTCAGGGAGTCTCTATTGTGAAGGTGTATTAGGGCAGGGTTAGCTGCTATAACAAATAAACTAGTTAGTGTAATGCTGACTGCTACAACAAACTCACTTCATCATCTTGACTCAAAAGGGACAAATATTGATTTTGCTCACATTTGATTGCTGATAATTAGTTAAATGACTGCACCTAGATCCAGGGGGTGTGCATGTATGTATGTTTGTGTGTGTGTGTGTATGTGTGCACATGTGAGAATGTACACTTGCTGGGAATGTCATCACTGTCAGGGAAGTCACATGCAGCAACAACTTTAAAAGGCAGAAGAAGGAAGTTTTTGGTAAATGCCTGACATAAGGAAACAGAAAGATGAGTTAATAAAGGATTAAGTAACAGCTCAGGTGAAGATTGACAGGATCTTAGAGGAAGGGGAGCCTCTTATGGCAGAGTTTCAGGATGTCAGGACTCACAGATTGCCTCTCGGAGGCATTATGGCTAGTGGAAATAGCCTTCTGCATTAAGATATGTAGGAGGAGAAATTTTGGTTTCAAGGCCAACAAGAAAGTAAAGTTTGCACAAAGATCTGGGCAGAGTAAACAGAAGGTCAGGATGGTGATCAGCAACTATAGTTGACTTGGTAAACCTCTGAAGAACCTGAGGGTTACCCCCTCACCCCAGGCAGTCTCTATCCCTGTGCCCTGCTTTTCTGCAAAGCACCACATGCATATGTACTCTGATTCTTTATTTACCCCTCACTCGATGGAAAGTTCTGGGGGATTGGAGATTTCTGGCTGGATTTAGTACTGCTGTGACTCCAGTGTGGCTCACAGTTGACCATGGGCATTTGTTGGGTAAATGAACTTATTGTGAGTATTGGTGTGTTTTCTTACAGGCTTTGGGAGCACAGGCACCCCTGATTATTTCCCTCATCCTCAATGCCCTTAGACTTTCAGACATTAAAAATAAAAACAACAACAACAAAAAAAAACAAACTTAGGATGACCATTGAACTTGAAATCATCAAATCTCATTCAGCCTTGAAATATAACAGTTTGCAGGACATATAGCTGGGGAGTGCGTTAAATACAATGTAAGGAAGTCATTAGCTAGATGTGGAGCATGGGTCATTCCACAAGACAAATGACAATGTCTTTTCAATGGAAGAGAAAAAATAATGGAGGGGGAACTGTTATGGATTAAAAGTGATTTGAAAATGACCTATTATCCAAACAAAGTGTGCCAATTTCTCTAGAGAACCTGGTGTGCATACCTGTATGTGGCCATTTAGAAAACTGAATTCTATCCTTTTCTTTTTTTTTAATTTTTTTTATTTTTTTATTTTTTAAATTTTTTATTTTGAGCAACCTTACAAGATTTTAACAAAATAATATACAATGTGTATAAAATATGCATATATTCTGGATATTGCAATTATCCCCAGGAGTGCCCCCCCAATTACCCTCCCTTATCCCTCCCTTCCCCTTTCCATTATAACTCTAAAAAAAGTATTAGATTGTAAAGCATTACATCTTATCTGGATTTAACTCATGCTACTAGACCAACTTTCTCATTGTCCAGGGTCTAGACCCCACCTCCACAGATGAGTGGAGACAATCGACCCTTAGATCTCTG